>JAWPHD010006097.1:0-150749 GCA_037043455.1 Cyrtodaria siliqua
GGGTGGGTGGGGTGATTCTGTATTATATGTTGGTCTATAAGATGTTTTGTACAAAGGTATACATATGTCCTGCATAGGCGGGTTAAATATTTCTGGTCGTTTAAGTTTGTTTTGGAATAAACCAATGTGAATATATTATAAAACTTTGTTGTGTTGTTGTTCTGTTTCCATTTTATTAAAGCCACATAAAAAATCTGTGAGATTCCTACTACATGCTTTAAAAAGTAGGGTAGTTAGGTAGGAAAGTTATTTTATTTATGACAAACTATTTAACATTTTTCATCTTTCATTTTTACTCCATACATTTAAAATATTTAGTGCAGCACAAAAAGATAGGGACAGCCAGTAAAATGGAACCTCACATCGTTTTAGCTCACCTGAACCGAAGTCTCAGCAGTGAGCTATAGGTATCACTCTTCATCCGTCATCATCGGTATTTTGTAGTTCATCATCATCCTAGACTTATTACTTGAAATGACTTATCCTCAGAAACTGCTTGGTAATCTTTTACCAAACTTCACATGGATGATCATAGGTCAGCTGTTTTCAAATTTGTTAAAGTTACATCAATGCGACGTCCAAAAAAAGCTTGAAATCTTAAAAAATCTTCTCAAAAACCACTGAAAAGATTTTGACAGCTTTTATTTATTTATAATGGTCAATCCCTATATATTTTCACAATTGTTCAAATGGTGACCCTGGGGTCAAATCTGGCGGCGGTCATGTCTTACATAGCTATATAGGAGAATCTTTAAAATAAAAACAATAATTTTTTTTTAGCCCCACGCTGGTCACATGTTTTCCATAGACCTACTATTATTACCATGACATTGAAATATCTTCTCTGAAACCACAAGGCACACAGCTCTCATATATTACATGTAGCTTCTGAAACCACAAGGCACACAGCTCTCATATATTACATGTAGCTTCTGAAACCACAAGGCACACAGCTCTCATATATTCATGTAGCTTCTGAAACCACAAGGCACACAGCTCTCATATTTTACATGTAGCTTCTGAAACCACAAGGCATACAGCTCTCATATATTACATGTAGCTTCTGAAACCACAAGGCACACAGCTCTCATATATTGCATGTAGCTTCAGAAACCACAAGGCACACGGCTCTCATATATTCATGTAGCTTCTGAAACCACAAGACACACGGCTCTCATATATTGCATGTAGCTTCTGAAACCACAAGGCACACAGCTCTCATATATTACATGTAGCTTCTGAAACCACAAGGCACACGGCTCTCATATATTACATGTAGCTTCTGAAACCACAAGGCACACAGCTCTCATATATTACATGTAGCTTCTGAAACCACAAGGCACACAACTCTCATATATTACATGTAGCTCCTGAAACCACAAGGCACACAGCTCTCATATATTGCATGTAGCTTCTGAAACCACTAGACACACAGCTCTCATATATTACATGTAGCTTCTGAAACCACAAGGCACACAGCTCTCATATATTGCATGTAGCTTCTGAAACCACAAGGCACACAGCTCTCATAATTACATGTAGCTTCTGAAACCACAAGGCATACAGCTCTTATATATTACATGTAGCTTCTGAAACCACAAGGCACACAGTTCTCATATATTGCATGTAGCTTGAGCTTATGGTCTTTTATCAAGTTTGTTCAAATGGGGAACCTAGGTCAAATCTGTCCCTGGGGTCACAGTTTTACAAAGAGTTATATAGGAACATTGTTTATGAAAAATCTTCTCTGAAACTACAAAAGCTATCCGTCTAGTATTTTGCATTTAGCATGTTAAACATGACAAACTGAGCTGATAAAGGCAAGGTTATACATGACAAACTGAGAAGATAAAGGCAATGTTATACGTGACAAACTGAGCAGATAAAGGCAATGTTATACGTGACAAACTGAGCAGATAAAGGCAATGTTATACATGACAAACTGAGCAAATAAAGGCAATATTATACATGACAAACTGAGCAGATAAAGGCAATGGTGTACATGACAAACTGAGCAGATAAAGCTAATGTTATACATGACAAATGGAACAGATAAAGGCAATGTTATACATGACAACTGAGTAGACAAAGACGATGTTATACATGACAAACTGAGCAGATAAAGGCAATGTTATACATGACAAACTGAGCAGATAAAGGCAATGTTATACATGACAAACAAAACAGATAAAGGCAATGTCATACATGACAACTGAGTAGACAAAGACGATGTTATACATGACAAACTGAGCAGATAAAGGCAATGTTATACATGACAAACTGAGCAGATAAAGGCAATGTTATACATGACAAACTGAGCAGATAAAGGCAATGTTATACATGACAAACTGAACAGATAAAGGCAATGTTATACATGACAAACTGAGCAGATAAAGCCAATGTTATACATGACAAACTGAACAGATAAAGGCAGTGTTATACATGATAATTGAGTAGACAAAGACGATGTTATACACGACAAACTGAGCAGATAAAGGCAATGTTATACACCACAAACTGAGCAGATAAAGGCAATGTTATACATGACAAACTGAGCAGATAAAGCCAATGTTATACATGACAAATTGAGCAGACAAACGATGTTATACATGACAAACTGAACAGATAAAGGCAATGTTATACATGACAAACTGAGCAGATAAATCCAATGTTATACATGACAAACTGAGCAGATAAAGCCAATGTTATAAATGACAAACTGAACAGACAAAGACGATGTTATACATGAAAAACTGAGCAGATAAAGGCAATGTTAAACATGACAAACTGAGCATATAAAGACAATGTTATACATGACACACTGAGCAGATAAAGGCAATGTTAAACATGACAAACTGAGCCAATAAAGACAATGTTAATCATGACAAACTGAGCCAATAAAGACAATGTTATACATGACAAACTGAGTAGGTAAAGGCAATGTTATACATGACAAACAGAGTAGGTAAATGCAATGTTATACATAACAAACTGAGCCAATAAAGACAATGTTATACATGACAAACTGAGTAGGTAAAGACAATGTTATACATGACAAACTGAGCAGATAAAGCCAATGTTATACATGACAAACTGAACAGATAAAGGCAATGTTATACATGACAACTGAGTACACAAAGACGATGTTATACATGACAAACGCAGCAGATAAAGGCAATGTTATACACGACAAACTGAGCAGATAAAGCCAATGTTATACATGACAAACTGAGCAGATAAAGGCAATGTTATACATGACAAATTGAGCAGATAAAGGCAATGTTATACATGACAAACTGAACAGATAAAGGCAATGTTATACATGACAAACTGAGCAGATAAAGCCAATGTTATACATGACAACTGAACAGATAAAGACGATGTTATACATGACAAACTGAGCAGACAAAGACGATGTTATACATGACACACTGAGCAGATAAAGGCAATGTTATACATGACAAACTGAGCAGATAAATCCAATGTTATACATGACAAACTGCCATACAAAGATAATGTTAAACATGACAAACTGAGCAGATAGGGACAATGTTATACATGACAAATTGAGCAGATAAAGCCAATGTTATACATGACAAACTGAGCAGATAAAGCCAATGTTATACATGACAAACTGAGCAGATAAAGCCAATGTTATCAATGACAAACTGAACAGACAAAGACGATGTTATACATGAAAAACTGCGCAGATAAAGGCAATGTTAAACATGACACACTGAGCAGATAAAGGCAATGTTAAACATGACAAACTGAGCCAATAAAGACAATGTTCTACATGACAAACTGAGTCAATCAAGACAATGTTATACATGACAAACTGAGTAGGTAAAGGCAATGTTATACATGACAAACAGAGTAGACAAAGACGATGTTATACAAGACAAACTGAGCAGATAAAGGCAATGTTCTGCATGACAAACTGAGCAGATAAATACAATGTTATTCATGACAAACTGCCATACAAAGATAATGTTAAACATGACAAACTGAGCAGATAGGGACAATGTTATACATGACAAACTGAGAAGAAAAAGGAAATGTTATACATGACAAACTGAGCATATAAAGACAATGTTATACAAGACAAACTGAGCAGATAAAGGCAATGTTGTGCATGACAAACTGAGCAGATAAGTACAATGTTATTCATGACAAACTGGGCATACAAAGATAATGTTAAACATGACAAACTGAGCAGATAGGGACAATGTTATACATGACAAACTGAGTAGAAAAAGGCAATGTTATACATCACAATCTGAGCAGATAGACAATGTTATATATTACAAAATGAGCGGCTGAAGTAAATGTTATATATGACAAACTATGCAAATAAAGGCAATGTTATTCATGACAAACTGAGTAGATAAAGACAATGTTATAAATGACAAACTGAGCATATAAAGATAATGTTATACATGACAAACTGAGCAGATAAGGACAATGTTTTACATGACAAACTGAGCAGATAAAGACAATGTTATACATGACAAACGGAGCAGATAAATACAGTGTTATACATGACTAACGGAGTATACATGACAAACGGAGCTGATAAATACAATGCTATACATGACTAACGGAGCAGATAAATACAATGTTATACATGACTAACGGAGCTGATATATAAAATGTTATTTATGACAATCGGAGCAGATAAATACAATGTTATACATGACAAACGGAGCGGATAAAGAAAATGTTATACATTACAAACTGATCGGATAAGGATAAAGACAATATTATACATGACAAACTGTGCGGATAAATACAATTCTATAAATGACTGACTGAGCAGATAAAGACAATGTTATACATGACAGACTGAGCAGATAAGGACAATGTTATACATGACAAACTGAGCGGATAAGACAATGTTATACATGAAAAACTGAGTGGATATGACAATGTTATTCATTACAATGAGCAAACAAAGGACAATGATATATATATCTATTACAAGATGAGCAAATAAAGTTAATGTTATGCATAACAAACTGAGCGGATAAGACAATGGTATACATTACAACAAGAAAGGACAATGTTATATATGAGAAAATGAGGAAATAAAGACAAATTGAGCGGATAAAGACAATGTTATATAGGACAAACTGAGCATCTTGATGATGGATGGGATGGGAGTTGGGATTTAGGTGTGTATAGCATGCACCATATGTCATACATTACAAACTGAGCAGATAGACATTTGTCATATATGACAAACTGAGTAGATAAGGACAATGTCAAACACGACACATTGATTGAGCAAATAAAGACTATTTTATATATGACAAACTGAGCAGATAAGGACAATGTTATACATGACAAACTGAGTAGATAGACAATGTTATATATTACAAATTGAGCGACTAAAGTAAATGTTATATATGACAAACTATGCAAATAAAGGCAATGTTATTCATGACAAACTGAGTAGATAAAGGCAATGTTATTAATGACAAACTGAGCATATAAAGACAATGTTATACATGACAATCTAATTAGATAAAGACAATGTTATGCATTACAAACTGAGCAGATAGACAATGTTATACATGACAAACTGTGAAGATAGACAATGCTATATATGACAAACTTAGTAGATAAGGACAATGTTATACATGACAAACTGAGCGGATAAAGAAAATGTTATGTATGACAGACGGAGCAGATAAATACAATGTTATACATGACTTACGCAGCTGATAAATACAATGCTATACATGACAAACGGAGCAGATAAATACAATGTTATACATGACAAACGGAGCAGATAAATACAATGTTATACATGACAAACGGAGCAGATAAATACAATGTTATACATAACAAACTGAGCGGATAAAGAAAATGTCATGTATGTCAGACGGAGCAGATAAATACAATGTTATACATGACTAACGCAGCTGATAAATACAATGTTATACATGACAAACGGAGCAGATAAATACAATGTTATACATGACAAATGGAGCAGATAAATACAATTTATACATGACAAACGGAGCAGACAAATACAATGTTATACATGACAAACGGAGCAGATAAATACAATGTTATACATAACAAACTGAGCGGATAAAGAAAATGTTATGTATGACAGACGGAGCAGATAAATACAATGTTATACATGACAAACGGAGCAGATAAATACGATGTTATACATGACAAACGGAGCAGATAAATACAATGTTATACATGACAAACGGAGCAGATAAATACAATGTTATACATGACTAACGGAGCAGATAAATACGATGTTATACATGACAAACGGAGCAGATAAATACGATGTTATACATGACAAACGGAGCAGATAAATACGATGCTATACATGACAAACGGAGCAGATAAATACAATGTTATACATGACAAACGGAGCAGATAAATACAATGTTATACATGACAAACGGAGCAGATAAATACAATTTATACATGACAAACGGAGCAGATAAATACAATGTTATACATGACAAACGGAGCAGATAAATACAATGTTATACATAACAAACTGAGCGGATAAAGAAAATGTTATGTATGACAGACGGAGCAGATAAATACGATGTTATACATGACAAACGGAGCAGATAAATACGATGCTATACATGACAAACGGAGCAGATAAATACAATGTTATACATGACAAACGGAGCAGATAAATACAATGTTATACATAACAAACTGAGCGGATAAAGAAAATGTTATGTATGACAGACGGAGCAGATAAATACGATGTTATACATGACAAACGGAGCAGATAAATACGATGCTATACATGACAAACGGAGCAGATAAATACAATGTTATACATGACAAACGGAGCAGATAAATACAATGTTATACATGACAAACGGAGCAACATGACAAACGGAGCAGATAAATACAATGTTATACATGACAAACGGAGCAGATAAATACAATTTATACATGACAAACGGAGCAGATAAATACAATGTTATACATGACAAACGGAGCAGATAAATACAATGTTATACATAACAAACTGAGCGGATAAAGAAAATGTTATGTATGACAGACGGAGCAGATAAATACAATGTTATACATGACAAACGGAGCAAATAAATACGATGTTATACATGACAAACGGAGCAGATAAATACAATGTTATACATGACAAACGGAGCAGATAAATACAATGTTATACATGACTAACGGAGCAGATAAATACGATGTTATACATGACAAACGGAGCAGATAAATACGATGTTATACATGACAAACGGAGCAGATAAATACGATGCTATACATGGCAAACGGAGCAGATAAATACAATGTTATACATGACAAACGGAGCAGATAAATACAATGTTATACATGGCAAACGGAGTATATATGACAAACGGAGCAGGTACATACGATGCTATACATGACAAACGGAGTATATATGACAAACGGAGCAGATAAATACGATGCTATACATGATAAACGGAGCAGATAAATACAATGGTATGCATGACTAACGGAGCAGATAAATACAATGCTATACATGACTAACGGAGCAGATAAATACAATGCTATACATGACAAACGGAGCAGATAAATACAATGCTATACATGACTAACGGAGCAGATAAATACAATGTTATACATGACAAACAGAGCAGATAAATACGATGTTATACATGACAAACGGAGCAGATAAATACAATGTTATACATGACAAACGGAGTATACATGACAAACGGAGCAGATAAATACAATGGTATGCATGACTAACGGAGCAGATAAATACAATGTTATACATGACAAACGGAGCAGATAAATACAATGTTATACATGACAAACGGAGCAGATTAATACGATGTTATACATGACAAACGGAGCAGATAAATACAATGTTATACATGACTAACGGAGAATACATGACAAACGGAGCTGATAAATACAATGCTATACATGACTAACGGAGCAGATAAATACAATGTTATACATGACTAACGGAGCTGATATATAAAATGTTATTTATGACAATCGGAGCGGATAAATACAATGTTATACATGACAAACGGAGCGGATAAAGAAAATGTTATACATTACAAACTGAGCGGATAAGGATAAAGACTATATTATACATGACAAACTGTGCGGATAAATACAATTCTATAAATGACTGACTGAGCAGATAAAGACAATGTTATACATGACAGACTGAGCAGATAAGGACAATGTTATACATGACAAACTGAGCGGATAAGACAATGTTATACATGAAAAACTGAGTGGATATGACAATGTTATTCATTACAATGAGCAAACAAAGGACAATGATATATATATCTATTACAAGATGAGCAAATAAAGTTAATGTTATGCATAACAAACTGAGCGGATAAGACAATGGTATACATTACAACGAGAAAGGACAATGTTATATATGAGAAAATGAGCAAATAAAGACAAATTGAGCGGATAAAGACAATGTTATATAGGACAAACTGAGCATCTTGATGATGGATGGGATGGGAGTTGGGATTTAGGTGTGTATAGCATGCACCATAGTTATAGGTTTAAGAATAAATAACAAAACAACACAGACACATGTAAAACAAAATCGGGCACTCAGTGAGTCCATGATTCATTTGCGCCTAAATTACTTATGCACCCATCTAGATATAACCAAAGATTTGAAGGAGCTAAAACAAACAGTTTAAGAGACATATATATATATATACAACAGCTTACACAAAGCCTTGATCTGCGTTTATTGCACATTGTATGGTCCATCACAATATGGGTTCCATGAAAGCCCAGAAATACATAGAAGGCAACTTACTTATATGCAGTCCTCTAGATCATAATATCAAGAAACCCAGGTCCACATTTGGTTGAGCTATGGCAATAAATGTATGAGGTATAGACCTGTAAACACAGCTCAAACGTTAAATTCGGAATTTGGGTTCCATGCAGCCAGGACAGGAAATGTAAAAGATACGGAGCTGTAAACACAGCTTACACGCAGGGCTCAATGTTGACAGTGACGCCGAAGCAGTCGCCATGGTGATTACATACATCTTACATACACTTAGTCTTCGAATAGTCGAGCTGAAAACATTATAAAATGTGTGAAAATTGCAATATGAATATATAGAATATAATCCGGCGTGTTTGTTCGATCTTTATATACAAAAACAAATAAAAACCCTAAAATATAAATGTGTACACTTATATTCTTTGAACATCAATATTGTCTTATCATATACGGACTTGATATATAGAACATGCGTTAATGTTATGGTGATTCCCCTGTTTGCCGGTGTTCGCTTATTACCGGGGTAGTTTGTAAAAATCCCATTCCCATGATGCAATGTCTTTTCATAAGGTCATTTGTATGCAAATGTGTTGACTTAGATTGCCACTATGTGTCAACACAGGAAAAAAATAATTATTAAATATCTTTCATTTTAAAAGAAACAAAACAAATACCTCTTTTTTTCTTTTTCAGAAACAAATAGCATGCCTGTCTCAACATTAATCAAATTTGCTTTTTTGGTGTCGTCTGCTAGTTTTAAGCTTGGCCATCTTGCTTCGTCATAAATCAGGTCACAAGTTCCCAAATATGACCAACATCCGGTGCTAACATGCGAGGTGATTTATACCTATACACCGGTATTCCGCCATCTTTGTTTTTTGTACCAGACTTGATGTGACCTATTTGTGGTGATAATTTTACAATGAAAACGCTTTAAAATTAAAAAATTGTTGATGGATATTGAAACATAATAGATTATTTTATTATCCTATCACACATAGTTTTAAAATGTTATATTTTCGCTTTCATTTTATGACAAATACACCGGTATATAGATGAGCGAAATCCGTACAGTGGTTTCGTATACAGCACAGTTCTGCTATTAATATGCAGAAAACCACGAGAGTACATATATACCAAACGTGCTTTTTTTGCATGACAGGAGAAATTGGGTCCTTTGATTTTGTGATCATAGTTCTCTATTGCCAGTCATACT
This sequence comes from Cyrtodaria siliqua, assembly GCA_037043455.1. NCBI lineage: Eukaryota > Metazoa > Mollusca > Bivalvia > Adapedonta > Hiatellidae > Cyrtodaria > Cyrtodaria siliqua. The sequence continues at coordinate 10,008 of JAWPHD010006097.1, forward strand.
ATAATGGGCATCATACCTAAAACCAAGGGAATTATCAACAACATCACCGATTAAATCATAAAATCTTGAAATTCAAAAAAAACACAAACAAGTGACACAACAGGTCCCGAGGACGCTCTACGCATTTAAAATTGTTCTGACAAATGTAACGGTAAGGGCTACTCCATTAAACATACATGGTACCCCAGAAAGGCACGTTTGCAATTGAACAACCACCCATAGATGCGAAATTGAGTTTGAAGACCCAAATATCGGAAAATAGGGTTCACCCATAGATGTTTATTAAATTGCCTTCCTGGGTTCCTGGGTATGTTGTAAATGTTGGAATAGCCCTTAAAGGTGATGTATGCATTCTGTCAATAACTTGCTAACAAACGAAGCATCAGTATGATCAGAGAAATCTTCAAATCAGTATCAGAGAATGCTTGTTTTGTTTATTACTTTCAATGGTGAGCCCTTATTTGCGCTGTTTTAAGACTATGTTTCCAAATTGTGGTCTTATTATATCTTGTCCTTTCCATCAAGTAGTAATAAATGTTCAATACTTGTTCAAGTTTTGTCATCCCGACTGTCTACTCACCGGGAGCATCCCGACTGGCTACTCACCAGGAGCATCCCGACTGGCTACTCACCAGGAGCTCGACTTGTATGTGAGAAAGTATCGATTCTTCTTCTCGAAGGTGATGATGTTATTGCCAATTGCCTGTTGGCTACGAACATTACCTAGTGTATCGCCATTTTTTGTAATCACATGGCCTCAGCTATCGTCACGTGCTTTTGTGTGGTGGCAGGGATTATTGGCTACAATATCACTACGCAGAGGTTGACGGAAGGTATACATTACTGGTTCTTACGGGAGGTGTACAGTACTGGTTCTTACGGGAGGTGTACAGTACTGGTTCTATCCGGGAAAAAGTGGGTGGTTTGTCTCCACCCCTAAAAAATCGACCGACAGATATAACCAAAAATATGCTGAAAATGACGGAACACACAATTCAACCAACCCAGTTCGACGTATAAGTGCCATGCGATGGTTGCTTGCTCCTGAACGAGCTTGCAATGTAGTAAATAAAGTTTGAACAGAGGTACTCATAATGGCGTTACATAAAAGCCGACGTCTATACCCTGTAACATGTTGTCGTCGAATTGTATTTCATTTTCTGTCATACACAAATATTGTCTTATCTTTCATTTATCGGATTTCAACGCACATGTTACACGAAACGGCGTGTAAAAGCTTTATTTTCCAGATAACGTATGTACTTGCACACGCACAAAAAAGAGAGATGAAATTATCGTCTAATCAATTAATTAATTCACTAATTCATCATATATCGTGCGCCGCATGCTGAATATGTGACATCGTGAAGAGATAATATTTAACAATAATCTGAGCTTGTATGTCACAGGTGCCAGTAATAGGTAATGCGAGAAACTTTTCTTTTTTCTGCTATAGTTGACAATTCGATTTTTAGATAACGTTCCATTTTGGAATGGCAACACATGTTTGAAGTTTTGTTTTCAACCAGGTAAATACTGGGATATGATAAACTATCGGCTGGTAACAACTGTCTACAGTCAGTCCATCGATTAATACTTAACTAACATAAACAACAGGAAACGTTCGGGAAAAATATATGAAAAAAAACACACACGTACAAAAAACCACACACTGTCAAAACATTAATAATACTTATAATAACGATAATACTAGCTTAATTAATCGAAGAATTCATATCTGGGTTACAGCCAGTTTGACATTCGCATTTTGAATAATAAAAAAAAGAGTTTTTTTAGGAAACAATCTATTTTTGTATCATAAAACAATGCACAACTTGTGTTAAGATGAATAAAATATGCGCTTCAAAATACGAATAATATCAAGTTACGTTTATAATAAAAACATTAAAAAACAAAATACTGCTTTAAAACTATAGTGAAGATGCAAAATATTAAAATAAAGTAGCATATGATTTTTTTGATTTTTTTTGTTGTTGAATATTTTGAGGGTCATAATACCCTCTTATCATATCGTGTCCGAAATGTTGACATTACCATTTAAAGGGACACACGGCAATCTTGAGATTTTATCAAGAATTAAAATGAGCACCTCAATTTATTAATCCTGTATCATTTTGACTTTAAAACTGCTTGCATATACATGTAATTAAATAAAAGATTGCGATTTCAATTCTCTTCGTTATTCTACCAACCTTTTAATATATATTATTGGGGCAATATAATCAATAGTTAGTAATATGTAAACACAATTTGCCTTGAACTATTTTAAAAATCAATATTAATGGTTGCAAATATACAGGTTATGTAGAAAAACTAACGGGACGCCGTGAGTTTTTAAAAAAATCAAGATTGCCGTGTGTCCCTTTTATAAATGCCAACACAATCAATACACGTTGCTTGCTGCAATGAAACTGTTTCTATGTTTGTTTTCCGCTTCTTTAAAAATGTTTTTCTTGTTTTTATTAAACGTTCGTCTTTCAAAAAAGGCAAATGACACAATGAAAAGCATTTGATTTATAGTCAGGTATCGTTTATTTCGGGTGAGGTTTACACGAAATTAAATTAAGTGGACACCAAATCCATGTCCATTTTATACATTAATCTTTCTATCGTACGCTTTTATCTGTTTTTACTTTCTTTCCGCCAAGTGTATAGTGTCTAAAGTGTCCCTTATGATGACAACGAGAAGCTGTTCTCGACCAAGGACCATGTAACCAACGTTAAAGCACCATTAACGGGCAATGATCATGCAATAGAGCGAACTCTATCCGGGCACGCCTACCTGACAGTGACACTGTTTTGGCGATGAAATGAACAGTGAAATTTGGACCACCGTTTAGATACCGTATGGTGCGTGTAAACATCATTTGTGTCGTCCGCCATTTTGTATCGTCTGCCATAGAACGATTGTTTTTCTTCTGTTTGCTTAATATTGCCAGTGATAACTCATTTTATTTCAAAATTTAATCGGGTACGAGGGTCATTCAATAAGTTCTGTCACTAACGCGTTTTCACAATTATGTGCTCGTTGTGAGTGTTGTGTTTGGTACCAAATGAAAGAGGGTTTCAATACCATTCCATTGATGGTAAAATAAATGCTGTATCTTTTGTGTGACGAAAGTTATGGAACATTTAATACACATCACTTGTACATACTGAGGCATTTTTGTCCTGAGTTTTTTTTCAGGTATGTTAATTGTTACTTTTTTAAATGCCTGTTTCTCTTTAAGTACTTGTCGAAGACCTTTGAAATTTCTCATACATTACCAGTTATATCTGTGCATAACAAGATTCAGAATTTAAGCATGGTAGATGAAAAGGCATTGTCTTAGAAATCAACACTTTAAGCTATCGTGTAAAATTAATTTAATGATAAATGGACATTAAATGGAAGGACAGTCTCCTTAAACAGCGTTTTTGGATGATCGATATTTTCACTAAACATTGTACAAAATTCTACAATAATGTGTTGAATATAAAATTTAAACACTGAAGGACTAGGATTTGTAAAAATATATGAAAACATATTAATACTATGAGAATAATTACGACATTTAAAAGATATTATAAATTTCCGTAAACAAAATTAAGAAAATCAGTTATTTCTGCTAACATTAAGGGATATGCATTCACTCATATCTGGTTTGCAGCAAGACCTTTCCGAATTCTTGACAATCATTTTCCTGGATTATAGGCGAATAACAACAGATGGCGTACAAGAAAATTTAAAAGCATAGAAATATTCAAATAATTTTTATAACGTTTTGTAACAAGGACATTTTCAGAGATGCCAGTATCCAACAGGTGTGGTAGAGAGAGGTAATTAAGGGGTATAAATAACTGGAAATGTTTCATTTTTGTTGTGGAATTTAAGAGAGCGAACCCAGTAGTACTATAAATACACTACTTTATCTCAGTGTAATATCCAGTTCAAAGGATATATGCCTAGTGACAGAACTTTTTGGAGCACCCTCGTATACTAGCTTCCTATGATATCAAGGGTTCTATGGTATAACGGTAGTGTCCAGTCTATAAAACAGTATGCATCTCTGTTTAAATATGATAATTATCTTATAGATGTGATGACTTTAGGTACATATAATAAAATAATTTAAAAAAATAAGCATAAAATTCATTAATGTTTAGTCTGATGAGTCTGTGGTACATTATTGTTTCTCGAAATGGTCACTCGCTGAATCTTATACCAGTTACTAACAAATACAGGATACACAATATGTGCATACCTTGATACCATAGAACTTTTAAAATAATAAGCTCAATGAGGATACCCTTATTTTCAAATCTAATTCTGACATTTTTACGTAAAATTGATTACATTTTATATCATAACAATTTAGTAGAAGGGCCACAGAAAGCATTTGAGTTTCCTTTTTCTTTAAATATTGTTTACGGCTTATTTTTTTCGTCAAACCATTTAAGTACCATGATACCATAGAACACCATGCTACACAAATGGCGAATAATCGAATGCAAACTGTGTCCTCGATAGCTCTGCTGGCACAGTGTTAGCACGGTAAGATATATAGGCCTTGGGTTCCAGTCCCGGTTGAGGCACCTGTTTTATTAGAGGGCTCGTCAGAAAGCATTTTGAGAAACACCAGCAGTGGTTTCCCTGTATAATTAGACATTCAGGGACCAATTTCAGTCTGGTGGGTGTGTATGTATCCGGGCAATATCAGTTGGCGGAGCGCTAGCACTGTAAGGTAGAGATCGACTCCAGTTTGAGGCACGAATTTTTCACCACCTGTTATAAAAACAAAAGGCCGAACGACCAACAGTACATATTAACCTTTACTGCCTCATAACAATTTACATTTTATACATTTATAAGCCAGTCCAATTAATCGTTTAAACACTTTGCAAACCCTGCATATCGTTTACACTTCAGTTCTTGTGGTCAGTATATATCTATATACTCAGTCACTCGTACTTTCGACCATACTACTTCCGTGACCGAGGGGTTAACGATATTGCGTTGTAAACATTCTCACCTCTCACCGCTGGAGGTTCAAATCCCATTGGGAGCTCGACTTGTTACTGTGGAAGTGTCGATTCTTACGGATGGCGGGAGGTGTACAGTACTGGTTCTACACAGGAAAAGTCTGCATCCACCACAAACAAATCGACTTGCCATTTGGTTATGGGTCAGTGGGTGAAAGCCCGCTAAAGTCAGGGACATACTATGATTGAATTTCAGGAATGTTTCCTTAGAGGTATACTTGTTATACTGTTCATATGACCATACTTTGCAACTGAATTAATTAACACATATTATACGTAACATAATATACGGAAGCGATACAGAAATCCTGGTTAAACTATAGGCCTACTCAATTTTATCGATGTTTGGTATAACATATACTAATAATTATTTAAAAAAGCGCAGATGAAAAATATTTCAGAATGCGGAGAACGTAAAATGAATGCGTGTGAGCGTGATTTGACACAAAAATGCGCGTTTCTCACGCCTAATGCGTGAGGAATGCCAGGTATGCATATATAATCTAACATGTGTTTTAAACGACGTAAAACACCATACACAAAAAAAATCGACCATGCTACACACACACACACACACAAATAAAAATGGCGTTTAATATCTGGTGTGGCCTCTATCAACTCGGCAACGGGCTCGCATTGACACACCGCAGTGCTGGAGGTATTGTTGTGGAATGAAGGATGCCCTTAGCTGAAGATATTGCCCCATGTCATATTGCTAGAAACACCGGACGAATGCTAGAAGCCAACCATGTCAAAGTTATATCATGGCCTTCGAAAACTCCGGATCTAAATCTTATTGAACATGTATAGGACGTGTAAAACGTCGGGTGCGAGAACTTTTACACAACAACAAAAATATCTGAGAAATTGGTCAAGTGTCATTCGAACATGTATTGCCATTCCACAACGATACCGCCAACGCTACATCGTGTCAATGAGAGCCTGGTGCCGAGCTGACATTGCTGCTTAAATGGAGCCCATACCAAATATTAAAACGCCATTTTGAAATTGTGACTTTGTGGATGACCCTATCATGTTGCAACGTACTGCATGTTTAGTGGTTGACCCATTTGCAGTTCGCCACTATGCTTTCCTCTTTGATTGTGCGATGACTGGGCATATTGTGGACCCTGTTATGACGTCTACCTAAATCCTTATAGGACGGTAGGATTTGTGTTTGGCTTTAATCTTGTCTTGTCGTACCCTTAACGGTTTGTTCTCTTGTTGCTCTGGCTTCTGCCAAGTCATTGAGTACTTACTTAGGCTTTTTTATAAATATGATATATACATGATCATTTATGTGGGTTTCTTATATTGCATATTAACGCTGACTTGTTTGTTAGAGATTATAACCTGGCGGGGATACCTTTATTTACACTGTCTCGTTTATTGGGATGACAATGGGGTAAGAGTGAGGTTTGGTGCGCCCTAGAACCTGGTGTAAACCCCCAGCGGCCTTTTTTGCCACTGACCGTTGCAAGGCGGTAGCTCTATTGTCAACCCTTGTGTGTTTGTTATGTCTTATCTATTTTGCCTTTTATTCATGTTTATATATAGTTGTTCGTTGTTTCTTTGTGTGTTTGTGGCGGACTGTCGTCCTTGAATGCTACTTTTCCTGTTCGAGTTTTATATCTACTTTTGGTTCTGAGGGTTCTGAGGGTGTTGAATTTTGTTACCGTGGTATGTTTGAACTATTTGGATTTTTCCAATAAACATTTCGGCAAATATGTGAATCGAAATGTTTTATACGATATATTATTGTATACTTTCATATTGTCCCGTTTAGTTTGCATTGAGCTAAGCGTGCAATATGATATAAATATCACATCCCATGGAGGGTGATAGAACATATTGTCAACCCGAGATTGGTAATGTCCACCGAGGCTTTTGTTCTATCACCCTCCATGGGATGTGATATTTATTTTATTATACCAAACATCAAAATTCATTTAATCAGCAATTATTTTTTATTAACAACAATAAACTGAACTGGGAAACCACCGTTCTATTTTTAGCCATGAAACATTACCATGAAACATTACCAATTGTTGACTGATCGGGAATGGGGAAATTACATAGAGGATTTTGAGTGAGGTATAATAATCTACGATATATACCAAGCTCGTCGTCCTTTGCCAAAACAACTCGTTCCAAGTAATATTTAGCCATACAAATTCAATAACCTATATTATTAAACTACATTAAGTGTTATGTAATGTTTACGTTGTCACCTCTAAACACAGTCTCAGACCAAACCTTGAAAATAATAATCTAAACAGTTTTCACCGTTGTGTGATCGCCATTTTGTTATGCCTAAAAAGCCTCATTAGGCTGGGGATACATTTGCTTACTTAATATTGTCTATATTATACTGTATTGTTTATTGTTTTGTATATGTAATATGTTGTAACAATGTTATTTGTCACTTTAATAAAATAAAATAAATAAATAACAAATGTTACGTTTACTGGTCGCCATCCCGGGGATTATTAAATGACAACTGTGTGTTTGGCAAAGTTGATCGCCACTAAATTTGGTTCTTGTTACACATGCACACGTGTCTAAAGCTCCATTTTGTTTAGACCTGATAAGATTCAAAGCAATACAATACAGTCTCTCCTCAAATCATATAAATGCAGTAAATGACAATGTTTGTATAAATGACAATGTTTGTATAAATGACATGTCTTGTTTGTATAAACGACAATGTTTGTATAAATGACATGTCTTGTTTGTATAAACGACAATGTTTGTATAAATGACAATGTTTGTATAAACGACAATGTTTGTATAAATGACAATGTTTGTATAAATGACATGTCTTGTTTGTATAAACGACAATGTTTGTATAAATGACAATGTTTGTATAAACGACAATGTTTGTATAAATGACAATGTTTGTATAAATGACAATGTGTGTATAAATGACATGTCTTGTTTGTATAAATGACAATGTTTGTATAAATGACATGTCTTGTTTGTATAAATGACAATGTTTGTATAAATGACATGTCTTGTTTGTATAAACGACAATGTTTGTATAAATGACAATGTTTGTATAAACGACAATGTTTGTATAAATGACAATGTTTGTATAAACGACAATGTTTGTATAAACGACAATGTTTGTATAAATGACATGTCTTGTTTGTATAAACGACAATGTTTGTATAAACGACAATGTTTGTATAAATGACATGTCATGTTTGTAACATGGTTATGAACTGATTCATATTAAACTCGTGGCTCTATATGTGGGCTATGCGAGACCATCTACGTGGCTCTATATGTGGGCTATGCGAGACCATCTACGTGGCTCTATATGTGGGCTATGCGAGACCATCTACGTGGCTCTATATGTGGGCTATGCGAGACCATCTACGTGGCTCTATATGTGGGCTATGCGAGACCATCTACGTGGCTCTATATGTGGGCTATGCGAGACCATCTACGTGGCTCTATATGTGGGCTATGCGAGACCATCTACGTGGCTCTATATGTGGGCTATGCGAGACCATCTACGTGGCTCTATATGTGGGCTATGCGAGACCATCTACGTGGCTCTATATGTGGGCTATGCGAGACCATCTACGTGGCTCTATATGTGGGCTATGCGAGACCATCTACGTGGCTCTATATGTGGGCTATGCGAGACCATCTACGTGGCTCTATATGTGGGCTATGCGAGACCATCTACGTGGCTCTATATGTGGGCTATGCGAGACCATCTACGTGGCTCTATATGTGGGCTATGCGAGACCATCTACGTGGCTCTATATGTGGGCTATGCGAGACCATCTACGTGGCTCTATATGTGGGCTATGCGAGACCATCTACGTGGCTCTATATGTGGGCTATGCGAGACCATCTACGTGGCTCTATATGTGGGCTATGCGAGACCATCTACGTGGCTCTATATGTGGGCTATGCGAGACCATCTACGTGGCTCTATATGTGGGCTATGCGAGACCATCTACGTGGCTCTATATGTGGGCTATGCGAGACCATCTACGTGGCTCTATATGTGGGCTATGCGAGACCATCTACGTGGCTCTATATGTGGGCTATGCGAGACCATCTACGTGGCTCTATATGTGGGCTATGCGAGACCATCTACGTGGCTCTATATGTGGGCTATGCGAGACCATCTACGTGGCTCTATATGTGGGCTATGCGAGACCATCTACGTGGCTCTATATGTGGGCTATGCGAGACCATCTACGTGGCTCTATATGTGGGCTATGCGAGACCATCTACGTGGCTCTATATGTGGGCTATGCGAGACCATCTACGTGGCTCTATATGTGGGCTATGCGAGACCATCTACGTGGCTCTATATGTGGGCTATGCGAGACCATCTACGTGGCTCTATATGTGGGCTATGCGAGACCATCTACGTGGCTCTATATGTGGGCTATGCGAGACCATCTACGTGGCTCTATATGTGGGCTATGCGAGACCATCTACGTGGCTCTATATGTGGGCTATGCGAGACCATCTACGTGGCTCTATATGTGGGCTATGCGAGACCATCTACGTGGCTCTATATGTGGGCTATGCGAGACCATCTACGTGGCTCTATATGTGGGCTATGCGAGACCATCTACGTGGCTCTATATGTGGGCTATGCGAGACCATCTACGTGGCTCTATATGTGGGCTATGCGAGACCATCTACGTGGCTCTATATGTGGGCTATGCGAGACCATCTACGTGGCTCTATATGTGGGCTATGCGAGACCATCTACGTGGCTCTATATGTGGGCTATGCGAGACCATCTACGTGGCTCTATATGTGGGCTATGCGAGACCATCTACGTGGCTCTATATGTGGGCTATGCGAGACCATCTACGTGGCTCTATATGTGGGCTATGCGAGACCATCTACGTGGCTCTATATGTGGGCTATGCGAGACCATCTACGTGGCTCTATATGTGGGCTATGCGAGACCATCTACGTGGCTCTATATGTGGGCTATGCGAGACCATCTACGTGGCTCTATATGTGGGCTATGCGAGACCATCTACGTGGCTCTATATGTGGGCTATGCGAGACCATCTACGTGGCTCTATATGTGGGCTATGCGAGACCATCTACGTGGCTCTATATGTGGGCTATGCGAGACCATCTACGTGGCTCTATATGTGGGCTATGCGAGACCATCTACGTGGCTCTATATGTGGGCTATGCGAGACCATCTACGTGGCTCTATATGTGGGCTATGCGAGACCATCTACGTGGCTCTATATGTGGGCTATGCGAGACCATCTACGTGGCTCTATATGTGGGCTATGCGAGACCATCTACGTGGCTCTATATGTGGGCTATGCGAGACCATCTACGTGGCTCTATATGTGGGCTATGCGAGACCATCTACGTGGCTCTATATGTGGGCTATGCGAGACCATCTACGTGGCTCTATATGTGGGCTATGCGAGACCATCTACGTGGCTCTATATGTGGGCTATGCGAGACCATCTACGTGGCTCTATATGTGGGCTATGCGAGACCATCTACGTGGCTCTATATGTGGGCTATGCGAGACCATCTACGTGGCTCTATATGTGGGCTATGCGAGACCATCTACGTGGCTCTATATGTGGGCTATGCGAGACCATCTACGTGGCTCTATATGTGGGCTATGCGAGACCATCTACGTGGCTCTATATGTGGGCTATGCGAGACCATCTACGTGGCTCTATATGTGGGCTATGCGAGACCATCTACGTGGCTCTATATGTGGGCTATGCGAGACCATCTACGTGGCTCTATATGTGGGCTATGCGAGACCATCTACGTGGCTCTATATGTGGGCTATGCGAGACCATCTACGTGGCTCTATATGTGGGCTATGCGAGACCATCTACGTGGCTCTATATGTGGGCTATGCGAGACCATCTACGTGGCTCTATATGTGGGCTATGCGAGACCATCTACGTGGCTCTATATGTGGGCTATGCGAGACCATCTACGTGGCTCTATATGTGGGCTATGCGAGACCATCTACGTGGCTCTATATGTGGGCTATGCGAGACCATCTACGTGGCTCTATATGTGGGCTATGCGAGACCATCTACGTGGCTCTATATGTGGGCTATGCGAGACCATCTACGTGGCTCTATATGTGGGCTATGCGAGACCATCTACGTGGCTCTATATGTGGGCTATGCGAGACCATCTACGTGGCTCTATATGTGGGCTATGCGAGACCATCTACGTGGCTCTATATGTGGGCTATGCGAGACCATCTACGTGGCTCTATATGTGGGCTATGCGAGACCATCTACGTGGCTCTATATGTGGGCTATGCGAGACCATCTACGTGGCTCTATATGTCGGGCTATGCGAGACCATCTACGTGGCTCTATATGTGGGCTATGCGAGACCATCTACGTGGCTCTATATGTGGGCTATGCGAGACCATCTACGTGGCTCTATATGTGGGCTATGCGAGACCATCTACGTGCATATAAGCTGTTTGCCTTTGTCTTTATACCCAGCGACCTCGGTAGCTCAGTGGATTAGGCATTGACTTTGGAGCTACATACCTCTGCCACGCGTGGGTTTGCTCTCTGGCGGAGGCATGTCTAAAGGCAACTTCATCCTCATCTCATCTCCCTTTGAGGTTGCATAACCTAATGTGAGGGTGTTAACGTGAACACCCAATTTCCTATCATTTCATTATAACATTTATTTGGAAGACATATTGAAATACACATTAAATGGCGATAATTTGATGATCTGTTGGCGGGTGCAAAACCGTCCAAGATGTCACAACCTAACAGACCATTTCGTTCACTTTTTTACCTTCCAGTTTGAGTTTGATAACTTTCTGACCCAATAGGCGGAAAATTAGGGGCATATTGATTACATTGCCAACGTGTATGTCTTTTTGGCGGTCCGTTTAATTATTAAACGCATCTGTATTGCCGTAAATGGGCTGGTGGGACGGTTCAGGTTACGTAAATTGAAACAAAATAACACTTCTAACGCATGCGTATTGGAGTAATGATAGTACTTGTAATAGCTACCCACACGCAATAATTACAAAGATCGGTAAATCAATTACTTACGCCCCTTTTTATGCCACCGGGGTTTGAAGGACTAGGGCGAGCTTCCAAACGTAGGCTGTATGCCCACAGTTTTCCCGGATTCAGTTCTGTATTATTTATTATTTATTAAACATGCTAATTTCCGCTTTAATATTTAATGTTAAATTTGACTTTTGTTGATGCCGACATAGTTTGGCGTAACATGTAAAGGTATATCGTTAAAACTACAGGTAACATGTAAAGTAGTTAAAACTACAGGTAACATGTAAAGGTATATCGTTTAAAACTACAGGTAACATGTAAAGGTATATCGTTAAAACTACAGGTCGTCGTTACCGAGTATTTAGCTTGCGGTAGCTATGTCCTGTATACCTCAAGTAAATTCCATTTCTTCTGAATTTTGGGTCAACACTGTACACTGAACAAAATTCCTAATTAATCACTTTTGTATCTTAACTAATTTTCTTATTTTAAATACATTTTAGAATAGATATGTGATAAGTATTTTTGTTATGTCCCATAGTTTGTAAAACATTTATTTTTTGTTTAAATTGTTACATCTTTTGAGAGTTACCCTCACTTTATATGAAAACATGAAATGTGCTGATAAAACACATAACATGAGTCAAAGATCGCTTAAAGATATAATATTCTTAAAATTGGTATGAAATAATAGAAAAAACAACATAAAAATTTGACCCATTTATCGCAGATTCTCCGTCTATAAAAAAATGAAATATGGATAATCTTAAATTACCTCCCTTTAAATTGAATATTGTTTGAAATTCATGTAACTGTAATTCAGCGTTAACATTAAATATTTCGAAAATTTCTTTTGCAAACGCATTTGTAGTGTAATGCTAGTAAAACATGATGTCAAAATAATTTTAACTGGCATATTTTAGAATTAGGAACATCGAAAGCTTCACTAATCGAAGTATTTAATAAAATCCTATATACCCAGTTGTATAAGTGTTATAACTTTATTTCTAAGAAAACACATCGACTTAAAAGTTTTAAAATATGTTCATGCAATCGGAGAAGACGATTTCACTCATTATTTTGCCAGTTTAACCGTATCTCTAATCAAGCTCAAAATACACAAAACAATGAGAATATTATTGACATATTACTTAGCAATTTGGTTTTGTGTATAAGTTCACACCAAATCATGCTTACTAGTGCAAACTAATCATCCCATGTTTTCAATACATGTATAAAAACACTATATTTAATATGTAAATCGCACGTGAGCGAAGGAAAACGCGGATTGAAAACAAGAGATAAACTAGAGATAAATGACGATATTGATCAGGCATTGATAGAGATCGGAATGCAGTGATGAGATTAGGGAGGTGGATCACCATTCATAGAAATTAGCATACCTGATCTGTTCATTGAAAAGCTTGATAGTTTTTGAAAGGAAATGTAAATGTTAGTATAAAGCACGTGAGGGGCGCGGGTATCTTTCGTGGAATGGTTTAATGCTCTATTACTTCCGCGATTTAATGATAAACAGGTGGGCTTCGAACATAGAGAACCAATCTATTAAAATAAAGACTTTTTAAAATGTTTCAATTGAACTGTTCACGGTGTCAAGTGAATGACTAATTAACTATAGTCGCTGTTTACAAGGAATCGACATTTTACACTTTTTAATATTTTACCGGTCTATGAAAAAGTAGTTTTTCTTAAAATATAGATATTTCAACGACTAAAATAGTAAGAAAGGAGAAATAAAACCCAGTTGAAATCATTACACAATAATCCAGTGGTAAAGTATCACACGTCACTGTAATGTTTTTGGTAAGACTGAAATTAGGATCAAAACATGTACAGAACGAAACACCAATGTAAAATATGAACATCGTAAAACAATTATAAAAACTAACAACGACATGAACACATGCCGCGGCCACGTTATTTATCCTTGAGCAAGACAATTAATCCACATTGCTTAGTACTGGTTCTACCCAGGAAGCCATCGAGAGTGATTAATCTAAGTTGCAATAACTTGTTTCGCAATCGATGTAAAACAATATAAATATGTTTAAACTACTTAAAACCATTACATAATATCAAAATCTATCATCGTAAAACGCTTGATGGTAAAATTTTCACTCCGTGCCTACCACACCCGTTGTGGTCGACTTATCTGGTATAACAGCACTAACGCTCCATGAGTTCAATCTTATCCCGATCACAATACTACTAAATTCATTACATGCTGCGGTGTGTCGTGAAATAATGTGTCCGAGAAAGGCAACTATAATGCCTATGTTTACATCTGAACTTCAACAGAACAGAAAGCGCTGAACGTACTAAACTAGATGCAGTGGAAAGCGAACAAACTATTCAACAACTTGAGCAAAAGTTATTCTACGTAACAGTGTACACACACGTGCATTTGTAGAAACAGTGTACACACACGTGCATTTGTAGAAACAGTGTACACACATGCATTTGTAGAAGAAGTGAACACACACATGCATTTGTAGAAAATGACATCAAAACATAAGTAACTTTTCATCTTTTAAAATACTAGTAAATTGGGATACGCAGCTTGAATAGAAAACGAAATCCATAACCATGGTGATTCAAAAAGTGACACAAAAAGGAAATTATTGGGGGGCTACGTTTGAAGGGTGGCTTAATGAGAACTAGTATCACGTTTTCACCATATCCGCGATAATCGCAAAGACAAAGTAACATGTAACCAAGTCGCCAGTCTAAAACAAAAGAGTAAAATTAACACAATTTCAGCATCGGTGGACTAGGCGAAAGACAATGGGGCCAGATTGCCTTGATAAGCCATGGCAATGATTTTGCTTTCTGTTTTGTTACAAAAAGGATGCGATAATCTTTTTATCTGTCAAATGCAAGATCGAGTTTCCTATTAGCGTGACTAAAGATGCTCACCTTAACATAAACCAGCCACGAAGGAAAAACAAATTCATATCTCGCTTTTACAATCATTGAAAATTCTTCCCACATCATGCGATTTCTTTTTTAAAAAGTGATAAATGCTTTTTAAAAGGAATTTTTAGGAGAAACGAAGGGAAGTTACTGTAACTTAAGAGAGAATTTGAGACCACACTGATAGAGATAATGAATGTTACAAAGAAAAGTGTTGAAGCGAGAGAGTTGGGAACAATAATGAATATCTACTGATTGCGACAATGAAACAAAACAAGAGTCTCTAAATAGTGTTAGTTGGTTTCCTTTTATACAAACGAAGAAAGTATGCCGGAAGAGTAAAATCTTGAGAGATCAGAAAAAAACATCTGTACTTCACAAAACGCAATTATTAAAGACTGCATCCGGAATATGTGTTGCGTTAGTTTAATAAATACCGGGATAAACAAGTGCCCTTGCAACTATGCGTGATATATTCCATAAAAATCCACACCTTTTTTAGTATGTATTGACATTTCATGACGACGTTTCTTAGACCTATCCTGTGACACTTTCTTAGAAAATCTACACCTTAACGAGAATTGTCAAGATCTCATTTAAAAATCTCATCTTCAGAGGTATTGTCATAAATGTATACTGTTTGGGGAAAAAACATTGGTATTCATGTTTCACGTGAGTTTAGAATTTAATATTGTATATAAATTAATATGATTTGTACAAGAACATATTATCAATATGTCGCCTTCTCTGCCTGTATGCGGTGAAATCAAAGAAACGAGATTTGTTTAAAGTTTAGTTTGGTACCTTAAACATGTATGAAAATGTTTTCAGTTTATTATGTTATTTGTTGGTATCGTCTAGTATATCGCGCTCAATATATATGTATTTGTTGTATTCAACGGTCTCATGACCCACTGCAATTATCTGAATAAACTATTATAATATACTCTGTAAAAAAGGTTTTGGACCATGGCAGTGTTCGAACCTGTACAATGATCGCTGAACCATGACATTCGACCATAACCCTTATTATCTCAGTTGATAATTCACAATAGATCAATAATCAACAATAATTATCGTTTACAATGAAAGTTTGCGAAAAAATAATAATCTTTTTATTGGTTACTCGAATGTGTCCGTAACTGTTACTTTTTATGGATTTTGCAACATTTTTTACAGACCCTTTGTGTGTTTGCGATGTTTTTTTAAAATCAAATCTTGTTTGGAATTTAATGATTCTGGTATCAAATTAACCGGGTAGGGTAGACGTTGGTTACCAAAAAAAGATACTTAAATTCTGTCCACTAGTTTTATTTTTATATGACTTTATATACCCTGGTCCAAAACTTTTTTTGCCGAGTATATAACGAATTTGGGAAAAAATCATTACAAACGAGGATGTATATAATTCCTGATTTAACCACTCATATTTATCCTCATACGGACACGTACTTGCACGCGTTTACGTTGGCAATCACCATGATGTGGTATTGGTTGTGTCCACATTTTTCCAAATAAAAACTGAACTAAGTGCTGCTAAGTTAGGCTTTTTGAATACAGTTGATTTATTTAAGATGTCTTTAAATTCATAGTCATTAAAACGTTTTGTAAAACAAAACCCATGTAAACTGAAAAAATCACCAAGTATTTAAGTTATTACGATCTTCTTTAAAACAAAGCAGTTAATGACTCGAATATTAATTTCACATATTCAATTGTAGCATGGTCACTGAAATTCCCTTTGTATTTGTGCATGTGTAAATAGTTTAATTGAAAATAACAGCTGCCAGAATAAACGGTGTACTCTAACTACCAGTTATTGGAAGTTAGAGTACGGTAAACTGTGTGCGAGAGTGCTGAAATGGACATGCTACAAAACAACTAGAGTAGGTTTTCATCTCGTTGGTTGGTTTAAACACCTCAATGTCACTGGGCTACGCCCATCTCGATTTAAATCAACCAACTCGATGAACCATACTCTATACAGATTCCTTATTATGCTGATGCATAGATGCATAGCAGCAGTATTAATGGTGAGTATTTGGCAACAGCCATTGATTGCAGTCCCTTTTAACCACAAACATAATGCTGCAATCGACACCTTTTTTTTTATATATATACTTTTCTATTGTAGAAGAACATGTATCCTGCCTATTATAGGAGATTTTAACGACGGGGTTTATCAATTTATGATGATGTCGACATATTATCAACCAGTATCAAATTCACTTTGATGAGTTAGATCATTTAAAGATATATCCGTGACAAAATGTATTATCAAGTTAAAGACTCTTTTAAGTCAATTATTGAATGAAATCGCTTGATATTAAATGAAACTCATCCACCAAATGGGACATAATAGTAGCGCAAATAACACACAAAAGGTCCCCTTGATATGAATAAAACGGTGAAAACCGCGATAACATATCAGAATGATGGCGCGACAATGAACACCAGAAACCAAAGGTCAAAGAAAAACAAAATAAAACACAACTGAAAGAGCAACCACACTTTCTACAATTTCAAATTTTGTCAAAAAGCCGAACAACATCACGCAAAATCTTCTTAAGATCAAGCAATCCAGTAAAACTTGATACAAATGACTCAATTGATAACTAAACGATTAAATACTTAAGCATAATGTACGAGTAATTGTAGAAATGAAAACCGAAATGGGATATGAAAATGGTATTCGGAGTTCAGCGGCAATAGTGATGAATATCTGGATGAAGTTGACATGAGAGGAAACATAGGTCATTGATTAAACGGAGTTTGAAAAGACGGGTGGCCACGCTGTGACCTGCCCTCAAAGTTTGTGTACGCGTAGACTTA
Organism: Cyrtodaria siliqua; assembly: GCA_037043455.1. Taxonomy (NCBI): domain Eukaryota; kingdom Metazoa; phylum Mollusca; class Bivalvia; order Adapedonta; family Hiatellidae; genus Cyrtodaria; species Cyrtodaria siliqua. Next base: position 27,851 of record JAWPHD010006097.1, read on the forward strand.
GAATCAATTTATAGAGATGTCGTTTATTGTATTGCGAATACTTTGATATCGTAACGATGTGCTCTGTGAGTTGCAATTTCTTGTGAAATATTTCCTGATACAGAGGACCAACGCTCAAAACAGATCAAATGTTTTCTATTTCGGGGGAGCAAATTATATCAATACACACAATTACGCAGAAAACCATGTTCAGCTATGCCTGTGTTGAAAAAGACAATGAGTTGTCAATTAAGGAGTTCACCGAAGCATTGTGGTGAAGTGGTTATAGCGTCTGCCTTGCATTCGGGAGGTCGTGGGTTCGAGTCCCCTGACCACGTCATACCAAATACTTTAAAAATGGAGTAGTCACTTGTAACCCTTGTCTGACGAGCAAATAATGGGTAGTGCTACGACTGATTTACCAGTGTCAGAATAATGTGACTGGGTGGGTGGGGGTATCATGTCTACTACGGCGTGGTAGTCCAGTGTGGCAGCACTATAAAGAAACCATTGAGTTCGCTGCTTCAAGTAGAATTATCATCACATCACACAACAACACACAGATAAAAGTCCAGACATTGTGCCTATAATCGTCGGGTAGGACGCCTGTCGTAGGTGGAGGGAATCCTTAGAAATACACACACACATACACACACAATTAAGGAGTTCAAAGAAAACAAAATAAAATATGCGTACATTTAATGTTCAAGCAACTTCATTTTCTCGTATGTTCATATATATGAACAGCATAAGCAACACCATTAGAAAAAAAGATTTATATATCCATAAATAGAAGAAAAAATGTACATATACGCCAGGAAATTACAGGTTTTAGGGGATAATAATAATAATAATAATAAATAAATAATAGTTTATACATTAGAAGTTTTTTTGGTTGATGGTGCCACTTGTTTTCGACTGTTATTATGTGAGTTTGTGTAAACCGTTTGGTTTATTCTGTTGGTGCAATTTGACAGATTATTTCAAATGAATTTTTTTTGTATTATTATTAAACGACACCTCGTTATATGACTTAACATAATGCCAGCAGTTATGGACGAGTATTTTAACTCTTAATACAGTTCAAAGGCACATCAACATGTTTAATCTAATATAACCAAATATTCAAGCTCATATATCGATATTAAAATAAAAATCAAACTTAACAGAAGTGCCGGAATATTTCCAGGGTTGTTTGCGCGTTTTGGAAATCCTTATTAATTACTGTTTAGACATCCTGCAATACAATCTACTTTCGTCTATTATATACTCAGTTGCAAAATAAATTGTTTAGATTTAATTGTATATAAAGATTTTTTAGAATTAAATTGACAACTTCCAAAATGAATATGCCACGTTTGGTACCAAAATCTTTATCATTCCATTGCCAATATCACGTTGTCATTTGTTTTTCAATAGGTCGAATCATTAAGGGACTGTCGCTTGATAAAGAGGATAGGGTGTAGAGTAAAATTTTCAAAGTGTCCAGTTTTTTTTCAACTGAATATGTATAGTAAACGTGCCTTACTTCAGAAATATGTATTCTCACTTTATTTATATTATTAATACCATTTCATAAAGTATACGTCGATCTTATACTGTGTATACACCGCTTCTGTTTTTCATCAGTCGTGTTGTTTTGTCATTTAAGATATCTACTTTTTTGAAATCTAACAGTATTAGAGATACGGTGTAAACGTACGTACGTGAGATTTCAACAAGTTTATTGGGAGATAGTATATCTTAATTTCACGGTATAAAAAAAACTATGTTATAATTTATTGGGCAATGAACATTATAATGGCAAGCAATGCAGTAAACTCTCCTACACGTGTGAATTTGATAAAAGATTTGGTTGTAGATTTGAACTTAACTACTAACAGTATCAAACAGGCAATGAAGATTAGACCACATCGGTTAAAAAGTTAGCTTGGAGTTCGCCTAACCCTGCATGTCGGAAGTCGAAATTCAAACTCCGTCTCTAGAACTCCGAACTCTGGGCTAACGTCTAACTCATTAAACGCATGCGCAGCTATCCTTAGTAAATAGGTTTGCTACCATTATTTCCTACGATGGTGATTTCTGCCATTTCGTTTTTTCGTTATTTCGCCGCAAAAAGACGACAAAACGAAAAGACGACAGAACGAAAGGACGACAGAAGGCTACACGAAATAACGAAAAGACGGCAATATAAAATGCAGTCTTTTCGCGGCTGAAGTGTCGTCTTTTCGTTTTATCGAGTGGCGTTCTGTCGTCTTTTCGACTTTAAAATGTCTTTTCCGCACTGAATGTGTCGTCTTTTTATTCTGTCGTCTTTTCGTTCTGTCGACTTTTCGCCGCGAAATAACGAAAAGACGAAAAATGGCAGAAATCAGCCACCATACTTTCCCGACCCAGGATATCATAAGTGAATATGTACTAAGTATTGGTATTTTTTAAATATATATGCAGTAAATACATTATGAAAATAGTTTTCCGACATAATATGCATTAATAATTCCATTGAAATGACGGACAATTTTATTACCTTTCAATGCTCGAAAAACTCGTGCAATTTCATGTACATGTCGCAAAGTTATTTATAAATGAAATGGTGTCAGTCATACACACTGGCTATTTTTCGTGCGCTAATATGAAGAATTGCGAAAAAGTAAAAACAAGGGCTTACAGTTGTCGCTTTAAAAATACACGCGAACGTATATAACTAGTACTAGTTATGCGATATTCCTGGACCTTCGGCAGTGTCTTTTAGAACAGTTTTTAGGTGGTTAAAAAAACACTGAATGTGGTAAAAATGGCCTCAATGATGGGCCTCTTGTTGGAGTAAACATAACAGTTGGGTGACCAAAAACAGCATCTCTAATGCCTGTCTATGTGTCTGTCTGTCTGTCTGTCTGTCTGTCTGTCTGTCTGTCTGTCTGTCTCTATCTATCTATCTATCTATCTATCTATCTATCTATCTATCTATCTATCTATCTATCTATCTATCTATCTATCTATCTATCTATCTATCTATCTATCTATCTATCTATCTATCTATCTATCTATCTATCTATCTATCTATCTATCTATCTATCTATCTATCTATCTATCTATCTATCTATCTATCTATCTATCTATCTATCTATCTATCTATCTATCTATCTATCTATCTATCTATCTATCTATCTATCTATCGTCTGTCTGTCTGTCTGTCTGTCTGTCCCGCAACACCCCCTTTCGAAGCGTATGTGCAGGGCATAAGTGCGCGCCGTGTGGTTGTGAGTATCTAAAAGATGATAAGAAAGAACACAATAAAAGGTGAAGGTGAAATCAAGCTTGGTTAAAACGTACGGTAAGGAGACTAGTGGCAGAAGATGCTCGGTATTAAGTCAAGGATATAGCCAGAAGTGTTAAATAAATAAGTTTAAACTAAACTAATGATGGCATATGCTGTAACACAATAGGCAATGATGGAGACAATATTCATTGTGTTACAGTAATGCATGCCTCCATTGAATATTGTCCCCATCATTGCATATTGTGTTACAGTAATGTATGCCTCCATTGATTATTGTCCCCATCAATTGATTATTGTCTCCATCATTGCATATTGTGTTACAGTAATGCATGCCTGCATTGACTGAATATTATCTCCATCATTGCATATTGTGTTACTGTAATGCATGCCTCCATTGAATATTGTTCCCATCATTGCATATTGTGTTACAGTAAGGCATGCCTCCATTGAATATTGTCATCATCATTGCATATTGTGTTACAGTAATGCATGCCTCCATTGATTATTGTCCCCATCATTGCATATTGTGATACAGTAATGTATGCCTCCATTGATTATTGTCCCCATCATTGCATATTGTGTTACAGTATATGCCATCATTGGTTATTGTCCCCATCATTGCATATTGTGTTACAGTAATGTATGCCTCCATTGATTATTGTCCCCATCATTGCATATTGTGTTACAGTAATGCATGCATGCATTGGTTATTGTCCCCATCATTGCATATTGTGTTACAGTATATGCCATCATTGATAACTGTCTCCATCATTGCATATTGTGAGACAGTAATGTATGCCTCCATTGAATATCCATTTATTTTACATCGATTGTAACGAAAGCTCTATGAACTTATTTGAATCACTCTCGATGTCTTCCTGGGTAGAACCAGTACTAAGCAATGCAGATAAAGTGTCTTGCTCAGGGACACAACGCATATGGCAATGACGGGAATCGAACCCACGACTTTTGGATCATGGGTCCAACGCTCTACCACTAGACCACAGCGCTCCACGATGGAGGCATGCATTACTGTAACACAATATGCAATGATGGAGACAAAATTCAATGCAGGCATGCATTACTGTAACACAATATGCAATGATAGGGACAATATTCGATGGAGGCATGCATTACTGTAATACAATATGCAATGATGGAGACAATATTCAATGCAGGCATGCATTAGTGTAACACAATATGCAACGATGGAGACAATATTCAATGCAGGCATGCCTTACTGTAACACAATATGCAATGATGGAGACAATAAGCAATGGATGGGGACAATAATCAATGGAGGCATACATTACTGTAACACAATATGCAATGATGGGGACAATAATCAATGGAGGCATGCATTACTGTAACACAATATGCAATGATGGGGACAATAATCAATGCATGCATGCATTACTGTAACACAATATGCAACGAAGGAGACAATATTCAATGCAGGCATGCATTACTGTAACACAATATGCAATGATGGAGACAATATTCAATGGAGGCATGCATTACTGTAACACAATATGCAATGATGGGGACAATAATCAATGGAGGCATGCATTACTGTTACATAATATGCAATGATGGGGACAATAATCAATGGAGGCATACATTACTGTAACACAAATATGCAATGATGGGGACATTAATCAATGCATGCATGCATTACTGTAACACAATATGCAATGATGGGGACAATAATCAATGGAGGCATGCATTACTGTTACATAATATGCAATGATGGGGAAAATAATCAATGGAGGCATACATTACTGTAACACAAATATGCAATGATGGGGACATTAATCAATGCATGCATGCATTACTGTAACACAATATGCAATGATGGAGACAATATGCAATGCAGGCATGCATTACTGTAACACAATCTGCAATGATGGAGACAATATTCAATGCAGGCATGCATTACTGTAACACAATATGCAATGATGGAGACAATATTCAATGCAGGCATGCATTACTGTAACACAATATGCAATGATGGAGACAATATTCAATGCAGGCATACATTACTGTAACACAATATGCAACGATGGAGACAATATTCAATGCAGGCATGCATTACTGTAACACAATATGCAATGATGGAGACAATATTCAATGCAGGCATGCATTACTGTAACACTATATGCAATGATGCGGACAATATTCAATGCAGGCATGCATTACTGTAACACAATATGCAATGATGGGGACAATAATCAATGTTGGAATATACTGTAACACAATATGCAATGATGGGGACAATAATCAATGTTGGAATATACTGTAACACAATATGCAATGATGGGGACAATTTTTAATGGTGGCGTATACGGTAACACAATATGCAATGATGGGGACAATAATCAATGGTGGCATATACTATAACAATATGCAATGATGGAGACAATAATCAATGGAGGCATACATTACTGTAACACAATATGCAATGATGATGACAATATTCAATGGAGGCATGCCTTACTGTAACACAATATGCAATGATGGAGACAATAATCAATGCAGGCATACATTACTGTAACACAATATGCAATGATGATGACAATATTCAATGGAGGCATGCCTTACTGCAACACAATATGCAATGATGGGGACAATATTCAATGGAGGCATGCATTACAGTAACACAATATGCAATGATGGAGATAATATTCAGTCAATGCAGGCATGCATTACTGTAACACAATATGCAATGATGGAGACAATAATCAATTGATGGGGACAATAATCAATGGAGGCATACATTACTGTAACACAATATGCAATGATGGGGACAATATTCAATGGAGGCATGCATTACTGTAACACAATCTGCAATGATGGAGACAATATCCAATGCAGGCATGCATTACTGTAACACAATATGCAACGATGGAGACAATATGCAATGCAGGCATGCATTACTGTAACACAATATGAATGATGGAGACAATATTCAATGCAGGCATGCATTACTGTTACACAATATGCAATGATGGAGACAATATTCAATGCAGGCATGCATTACTGTAACACAATATGCAATGATGGAGACAATATTCAATGCAGGCATGCATTACTGTAACACAATATGCAATGATGGAGACAATATTCAATGCAGGCATACATTATTGTAACACAATATGCAATGATGGAGACAATATTCAATGCAGGCATGCATTACTGTAACACAATATGCAATGATGGAGACAATATTGAATGCAGGGATGCATTACTGTAACACAATATGCAATGATGGAGACAATATTCAATGCAGGCATGCATTACTGTAACACAATATGCAATGATGGAGACAATATTCAATGCAGGCATACATTACTGTAACACAATATGCAACGATGGAGACAATATTCAATGCAGGCATGCATTACTGTACCACAATATGCAACGATGGAGACAATATTCAATGGAGGCATGCATTACAGTAACACAATATGCAATGATGGAGACAATAATCAATGGAAGCATACATTACTGTAACACAATATGCAATGATGGGGACAATAATCAATGGAGGCATATATTACTGTAACACAATATGCAATGATGGGGACAATAATCAATGGAGGCATATATTACTGTAACACAATATGCAATGATGGAGACAATAATCAATGGTTGCATATACTGTAACACAATATGCAATGATGGAGATACTTAATGATGGCATATACTGTAACACAATATGCAATGATGGAGACAATATTCAATGCAGGCATGCATTACTGTAACACAATATGCAACGATGGAGACAATATTCAATGCAGGCATGCATTACTGTAACACAATATGCAATGATGGAGACAATATTCAATGCAGGCATGCATTACTGTAACACAATATGCAATGATGCAGACAATATTCAATGCAGGCATGCATTACTGTAACACAATATGCAATGATGGAGACAATATTGAATGCAGGGATGCATTACTGTAACACAATATGCAATGATGGAGACAATATTCAATGCAGGCATGCATTACTGTAACACAATATGCAATGATGGAGACAATATTCAATGCAGGCATACATTACTGTTACACAATATGCAACGATGGAGACAATATTCAATGCAGGCATGCATTACTGTAACACAATATGCAATGATGGAGACAATATTCAATGCAGGCATGCATTACTGTAACACAATATACAATGATCGGGACAATATTCAATGCAGGCATGCATTACTGTAACACAATATGCAATGATGGAGACAATATTCAATTGATGGGGGACAATAATCAATGGAGGCATACATTACTGTAACACAATATGCAATGATGGGGACAATAATCAATGGAGGCATGCATTACTGTAACACAATATGCAATGATGGGGACAATAATCAATGGAGGCATACACTACTGTAACACAACATGCAATGATGGGGACAATAATCAATGCAGGCATGCAATACTGTAACACAATATGCAACGATGGAGACAATATTCAATGGAGGCATGCATTACAGTAACACAATATGCAATGATGGAGACAATAATCAATGGAGGCATACATTACTGTAACACAATATGCAATGATGGGGACAATAATCAATGGAGGCATATATTACTGTAACACAATATGCAATGATGGGGACAATAATCAATGGATGCATATATTACTGTAACACAATATGCAATGATGGAGACAATAATCAATGGTTGCATATACTGTAACACAATATGCAATGATGGGGATACTTATCAATGATGGCATATACTGTAACACAATATGCAATGATGGAGACACTAATCAATGGAGGCATACATTACTGTAACATAATATGCAATGATGGGGACAATACTCAATGGTGGCTTATACTGTAACACAATATGCAATGATTGGGACAATTATCAATGGTGATATACATACTGTAACACAATATTCGATGATGGGGATAATTATCAACGGTGACATATACTGTAACACAATATGTAATGATGGGGACAATTATCAATGGTGGCATATAATGTAACACAATATGCAATGATGGGATAATTATCAATGGTGACATATACTATAACACAATATGCAATGATGGAGACAATTATCAATGTTGGTATGTACTGTAACACAAGAGGTAATGATGGGGATAATAATAAACACAATATGCAATGATTGGGACAATTATCAATGGAGGCATAAATTACTGTAACACAATATGCAATGATGGGGACAATTATCAATAGAGGCATAAATTACTGTAGCACAATATGCAATGATGGGAACAATAAACAATGGAGGCATAACTTACTGTTACACAATATGCAATGATGGGGGACAATTATCCATGTAGGAATATACTGTAACACAATATGCAATGATGGGGACAATAAACAATGGAGGCATAAATTACTGTTACACAATATGCAATGATGGGGACAATAAACAATGGAGACATAACTTACTGTTACACAATATGCAATGATGGGGGACAATTATCCATGTAGGAATATACTGTAACACAATATGCAATGATGGGGGACAATTATCCATGTAGGAATATACTGTTACACAATATGCAATGATGGGGGACAATTATCCATGTAGGAATATACTGTAACACAATATGCAATGATGGGGACAATAAACAATGGAGGCATAAATTACTGTAACACAATATGCAATGATGGGGACAATAAACAATGGAGGCATAAATTACTGTAACACAATATGCAATGATGGGGACAATAAACAATGGAGGCATAAATTACTTTAACACAATATGCAATGATGGGGACAATTATCAATGGAGGCATAACTTACTGTTACACAATATGCAATGATGGGGACAATAAACAATGGAGGCATAAATTACTTTAACACAATATGCAATGATGGGGACAATTATCAATGGAGGCATAAATTGCTTTAACACAATTTGCAATGATGGGGACAATTAGCAATAGAGGCATAGATTACAGTAACACAACATGCAATGATGGGGACAATAAACAATGGAGGCATAAATTACTGTAACACAATATGCAATGATAGGGACAATTATCAATAGAGGCATAAATTACTGTAGCACAATATGCAATGATGGGAACAATAAACAATGGAGGCATAACTTACTGTTACACAATATGCAATGAAGGGGGACAATTATCAATAGAGGCATAAATTACTGTAGCACAATATGCAATGATGGGGACAATAAACAATGGAGGCATAAATTACTGTAACACAATATGCAATGATGGGGACAATTATCAATGATCGCATATACTGTAACCCAATATTTAATGATGGGGATAATTATCAACAGTGGCATATATTGTAACACAATATGCAATGATTGGGACAATTATCAATTGAGGTATAAATTACTGTAACACAATATGCAATGATGGGGACAATAAACAATGGAGACATAAATTACTGTAACACAATATGCAATGATGGGGACAATAAACAATGGAGACATAAATTACTGTAACACAATATGCAATTCACAGAAACGCGCTTACAACGTAGGTATATCCACGTTTATGGTGCGGTTGTTATATCTTAAAATATCTGTTACATCTGTTACATGTGGTACATATATACATATTTTATATTGTTACCATATCATCCGTACCATATCATCCCTTATTTGTAAATAGTTTTATATACATTTTAATATATTTACATTAATTGTAACTACTACTTCGTTTCTTAATCTTTCATCAGTTTTGCGCACAATATGACCTATTTATTTGTCGACGTGCCGTAAAACACCCTGCATTCATTATATCTGGTGCAGTTGTTATAACTGGTACAGTTGTTATATCTGTTACGGATGTTATATCTGGCACAGTTGTTATATCTGGCACAGTTGCTACATCTGGCACAGTTGCTATATCTGGCACAGTTGCTATATCTGGCACAGTTGTTATACCTGGTCCAGTTGTTATACCTGGTCCAGTTGCTATACCTGGTCCAGTTGCTTTACCTGGCACAGTTGCTATATCTGGCACAGTTGTTCTATCTGGCACAGTTGTTATATCTGGCACAGTTGCTATATCTGGCACAGTTGTTATTATATCTGGCACAGTTGCTATATCTGGCACAGTTGCTATATCTGGCACAGTTGTTCTATCTGGCACAGTTGTTATTATATCTGGCACAGTTGCTATATCTGGCACAGTTGTTATTATATCTGGCACAGTTGTTATAACTGGTGCAGTTGCTATATCTGGCACAGTTGCTATATCTGGCACAGTTGTTCTATCTGGCACAGTTGTTATTATACCTGGCACAGTTGCTATATCTGGCACAGTTGTTATTATATCTGGCACAGTTGTTATAACTGGTGCAGTTGCTATATCTGGCACAGTTGTTACACCTGGCACAGTATCTACCTGGCACAGTTGTTCTATCTGGCACAGTTGTTGCATCTGGTCCACTTGTTATATACTTGGCATAGGCGTAGGAATGGGGGTGGGGTGCGAGGGGGCCCCAGAGTATGCATTCATTCATTCATTATATAATGTTATATGTTTTGGTGTAACTGAGCGTGGATAACGTTTGTTGTTGTTTTTGCTTGTCCGCCCCCACCCCACCCCACCCCCACAAGAATAATTGAAACATACTTTTTTGATTGTCAAATATCTTTTTCAAAAACTTTGGCTCCTCCAATAATGGAAAAGTTCCTACGCCCATGACTCGGTAAAGAAATGGATCAGAGGTGATAATAATAGGCGTCGTAATGTTACAATGGAAAGGTACACTTGTGTTACTTTAAAAGACGAAAACGTTATCAAACTCGGATACTAAATTGACAGAGAAATTATATCGTAAATGACCAAGGGGTCAGTGTTAAACTCGCGTAAAATTTGTAATAATAATGAGACACAATGCATATTGCAATTTTGAAATGCTTACATCACTGGATAGAGGCACTTTTAAACAACTTAAATCCGAAAACCGTTTTTAATTGAACGAAAAATGACAGAGAAAGAATATCGCAAAATACCGAAGGGTCCGCGTAAAAAGTATGCATTACAATGGACATTGAGCATATCCGCCTCTATTATACAGCTCTGCATCTTTTCAGTAATGATCCCTACATGATTTGTGATCAGTAATGATCCCTACATGATTTGTGATCAGTAATGTGATCCCTACATGATTTGTGATCAGTAATGTGATCCCTACATGATTTGTGATCAGTAATGATCCCTACATGATGTGTGATCAGTAATGTGATCCCTACATGATTTGTGATCTGTAATGATCCCTACATGATTTGTGATCAGTAATGATCCCTACATGATTTGTGATCTGTAATGATCCCTACATGATTTGTGATCAGTAATGATCCCTACATGATTTGTGATATCATTTCTCTGTCATTCAGGGCTCGAATTGGATTTTAATGTATGAAATGTGATATATGCATTTTAATAGTTGTATGTATATTCTGGGTTACAACTTCACTTATTACTTCTGGTCCATTTCTTTCTTTTACCGAGTATATATCGCAATAGCTAGTCCATTTTGGTATTTTGTTTCCCCTAATTATGATAAAGTTTTAAACCTGTAGTTGATCCCACCCGCCTTATTGGCTGGTTTGTCTCAGTGTAAGGGAAATAACCAAACAAAGAAATGCATTGAACATGTTTACAAGATTGCTGTACAATTTGATATTACGACCTTACAAAATGTTCCGCACACCTTATATCGGCGAATGGGGAAGGGAGGGGGTGGGTGGGGGGTGAGGGGAGGGGGAGGGACAGTGTGGCCAGGAGGCAAACAGTAACATAATTTGACAAATTATTTGGCCTGGGTGGGTGGGTGTGGGGAGTGCAAAACATAATCTACCTCCCCCAACCCCGATTATTAGGATGGGGGAGAACTGTCAGACTTCAAAGACTTTATACAAATGACAGTCAGCACATATAAAAGGTAGTGGTATTCCAGTGTGGCAGCACTATAAGGTGGAGTATTGAGCTCACTGATCTGCAAGTTTCCACCTAATTTTATGACTTTAAGACTGAACTTACCATTGTGCAATTATGATGTTGTTTATTTGAAGGAACTGAATATTTGTTTCAGCTTTCAATTATGCATCATTGAGGACAAATTGTGGCATATGCCATTGTAAGAACCTCAAATGTAAAAATTACCGCAAATGTGAAAACGGTCACAAAAAAAGTCTAACGCTAAATGTAAAAAATGATACAAATGTAAAAAACACATTGGTCACAAATGTAAAATCTGGTCACACTAAATGTAAAATAAAAAAGACGCTAAATGTAAAACAAATAATCTTTATAAACAAATGTAAAAAAGTGAAAACGACAAATGTAAAAACGTTTTTGATTATTGAAACAAAAACAGTAATGAATATATCGATGACATGCTTACTATTTTGGTATATTAAGTAAATTTAGTATAGAAAAGACAGACAATCTGCAATTATAAGTAATAATAAAAACAAATAGATTGATGTGCGAAGCTAATCGGGGTTCAACGAGCATTACCACAATCATGAAATTTCATAAGTACACTGTTTTTGAGGTCAGTAGGTCAAAGATCAAGGTCGCCATGACTTATATGAAAATATGCATTCTGCGCCATAACTTCGGAATTATACACCAACATTGCTGAAATCATGACACTCTAGTGACATTATGAGGCTATCTATCATGACAGGAACATTAAATATGTAGCAGATCATAGGTGTAAGTGGAAGTTGGAAATTTCCACCCCGCAGTGCAATTGTTTTGAACGGAACCGAGGCTTGCCAAAGTTACGATAAAAAAACGACATACCGAGGTTTGTATAATTCCTATATGCAGCTGAAAAACACGACTGATTGTTTTCTTTAATGAAACAAAAACGAGAAATTTGTCTCGTGTAACGGAGGACCTTTACATAAGCCATGTAATTATTAGTTTACATGTCGATTTGTATATAGTGCTGGGGTGTAAGTATAGCGAGCACAGCTTGCGTCGCGAGCGCAAGCGAGCTCCTATGGTATCATGCAGGCGAAAAGTAAACATACCAATCCATGCTTTTGAAAAGTCTTGGGTCATTTACGGTAGTTTATGGGCGTCTACAACCGTAAAGTAGCATATTTCGTTCCGATTTAACAAGATACGCATTCGTAGAAATCATTCAGAATGGTAGTTTCCAAGCAGAATGAGGTGAAAAAAACATTAAAAACCTTTCTCGAACCCGTCCAAAAATGATAATGAAATTGCATTTTTACCTATGTCGCCAAAACGGCCATTAACCGGAAGCGTAGCCCAAAGTGTTACCTTTCACATTATTCATTGGCCAAAATTCGCCAACACAATTCACAACTTAATAAAAGTAGATTTCGTGTCTCAGAAACCGATTAGGATAAACAAATAATTTGATAACTACCATTAAAAAACATCTTTCATTTGTTTATCATTATCGCCATCTCGTTTAGACTGCTTCACGGCGCATGTCCCACCGTTTCACTCAAACAGCGACCGTTACAGGCCGATTTTTGAAACGGTGAATTTGATAGTATGTAAAGCGCATTTCAATTCCGATCATGAACAAGCGTCTGATAGAAAGTTGGGTTTTCCCTCAACATTGATTAAACAATGCAGGCGCGTGACTTACACAAACATACAACACGCAGTAGCGTGGCGGGATAATGGCGAAAACTCCTATCAAACTAAAACACATTTACAGATTCTTTTATCAGGGACCTTATACATAATGTTTTAATGAATATGTCTAAAATGTCGAAAGAAAATAATTGAATAAAGTAAAACATAACTTAATTTTTACTCGACAACTTTCACTGTTATTCGCATCACTTAACCATCTTTAAAGGGACACACGGCAATCTTGAAATTTTTGGATCAACCACATTAATTTTAATTAATCCTGTAAAAAAAAGTTTGACCAGTTTGCATATAATTTAAGAAAATGTAGTACAATTGTAATCGGGTTTCCCCCCTCGTTATGTACCATAAATAGGTTTCAGTATATTATTAGTGCAATATTATCAGGGAGTACGTTATAGGGAGGAGAAACGGGCTCGTTTTGCCGATTCATGTTGTCGCGCATGTGTTTCACTATTCCGTGAAAATGACTACTTCCGGTTGTTTCGCGAGCGTGTGAAAAACAGCAAATTCTTATAAATTATTACACTTACAAACTCAATAAAGATGCTAAATGTAAACATAAGTATTATTTATTCACATTGTGTCCTCTGATACAGAGCGTGTATTTGTTTGCATGTTTAAAAGCACATTTTACCAGACGGTTCCGTGTAACAAAGATGGCGCCACTCTGCGCCAAATAAAAAATGGTGACAGTGTATAGCTATTGCAAACGAGATACGAGACTACGGGTTATTTAGGCATTAATAATAACAAAAAGTGAATAGTAAACATATTTATCTTTGTCAAGAAGGTAATTTCATGGTGGTGATTATAAGACAAAGCCTAAAGAGAGGTGAAGAAAATGTGCCTTTTGAGATATCAGCTTATTTTTAATTTTATAGAATTAAAAATGGTGTGGAGCTATTGCAAACGAGATACGAAGTATGGGTTATATTAGGCATTAATAATAAAAAAAAGTGAATAGTAGACATATTTATCTTTGTCAAGAATGTAATTTCGTGATGTTGATTATAACAGAAAGCCGTAAAAAGGGGCTGTAAAAACTGCCTAATTTGAGATGTTGGCTGAAATTTTAACTTTTCAAATGTAACGCGCTTACGATCGATTTACCTGTATCGATAAAATAGTAAATGGCGGCGTTCTAGCGCGACAACATAAATCGATAAACTAGAGCGTTTAGGAACCCGTTTCTCCTCCCTATAACGTACTCCCTGATATTATCAACAGTTAATGATATGCAAAAAACAATTTGCTTTGAAATACCAGGATCATGGGTTGATGCAGTCTAAAGAAAATATTCTCTGGTTGATTAATTGTAACAATAAAAATCGGTTTTAAATTAAAATTTAACTATTGTGTCAAATAGATTGTACCGGCAAAACAATTCAAAATATATTAAAATTAATGTGAAACATTACAATTGCATAGCTGTTTTTTCCCCGAGGAGTCAGCAGTTCTCAACGATTGTCACACAATATTTAGTTTTTATTGTTATTTGTATTAAATTTGAGATGCTTTTCATGGACTTAAACTAAAGGAATACAGAAACGCAACTCGGGAATTTCCGCTATGTATAATATGTAATATATGCTGCTGTTAATCGAACCGTTCATGGCTGCATTAGATCTTTCCTTTCGGAAAACAGACTGAAACAACACATAACACAGCAAATGTTTTCCCTTGAAAGTTTCATTACTGAAAGAATACTCGTTTGGCTCAAGCAGGTGAGCAAACTTAGGACGTACCATTTTGCAATCTCTTTACAGTAAATAAATGGCTCAAATTTTCAATGCGGAACTTACAAAGTGTACTGTGATTAAAATCATTCTAGGTAATATTACTCGGAATTGACTGTGCAGTATATATATTATATAGCAGAAATTCCCGAGTTGTGTTTCTTTTTTCCTTTAGTATATGTAGGAAAAAAAGTAAAACAAGTCCTTTCGAAAACCACAAGGTATAGAGCGCTCATATATTGCATGTAGCATTAGCTTATGGTCCTTTGTTCAAATGGTAATGCCCCGGGATTCGCAGATTTTATATCAAATTTATCTAGCACACTCTTAAAAAATCTTCTCTTATTAACTAGAGGTCTAATATTTAGCATGTACCATACATTCTTAAAACAATCTTCTCTGAACCCACATGGCGTAGAGCTCTCATATACTGCATGCAACCTTGGCTGATGTCCTCTAACACGTGTTGGTTAACGTCTCTGACTTGAAATCACTTGCCCCTCACCGCTGTAGGTTCGATCCCTCAGGGGCCTTGGAATCTTTATGTGAGGAAGCTATCCAGCTGGCTTGCGGAACGTCGGTGGTTCTACCCAGGTGCCCATGCACGAAAATTGCCCGGAGGGGCACCTGGGGTCTTCCTCCACCAATGGAAGCTGGAAAGTCGCCATATGACCTTAGCTGTTGGTGCGACTATAAAATCCAATTCAATCAATCAATCTATTCAAATGTTGACTCTGGTGCCAAATCTGGTTCCGCCCTGGGGTAATAGTTTTACGTAGAGTTATCTGGTTATAATTTGGTATCAGTCCAGTAACTCAAAAATAATATAAAAACTTTACTGACTGAGTCATCATTAAAACTATTTACAAGAAGTAATGTCAAAGACACTAACGTCGTGCCTTTGACTGCATTGATGCTTAGATTTGTGACTTTGAACCAGTCCAAAGTTGGCATGGCGACTGTAGATGCGGGGAGGATATTCCATACTGGAATAGTTCTCGGGAAAAAGGAGAATTTATAAACATCAGTGTTAACATTTGGTCTTGTATTGCAGTGGGTGAGTTGACCTGGAGCGACGCGAGGTGTTTGCCGGAATAATATACTGATAATAAACTGATCCTTATTTACGGAGACTAAATGAATTTTATAGAAAAGGGGTTAAACTAGCTTGGATCCGTCGGGTTTCTAACGTAGACCATTCTAATTCATAAGTATCGTCTACACAACCATATAGCTGCAGTTCTTTGAACTTTTTTTAACTTTTATAAATATCGTTTTGGTGATAGGGGTCCATATAGGTGACGCGTATTCTAACTGAGGCCTGACCAGAGTATTATAGGCAACCACTTTTGTTTATTTTGGAGCTAGTGCCAAATTGCGTCTTAGAAAACCTAGGGTTTTGGTTGCCTTGTTTGAGATATTTTATATATGGGTGCCCCAGTCTAGATTATCTGAAATGGTAACCCCTAAGTATTTAGCAGAGGTAACATTCTCCAAGTTGTGGCCATGGAGAGTGTAGCCGTGTATAATTTGCCGGCCTACCTGGTGCCTGGTTACTCTCATTGAATGGCATTTAGATACATTAAACGCCATGAGCCAGTCTTGCTCCCAAATAATTAGCGTGTCAAGATCTTCTTGCAGGATCTGACAATCGGTCGGGCAGGTAATGGTTTCCTGTAAAGTTCACAGTCGTCGGCAAATAAAAGGACCGTTGACTTTATGCCGTGAGGGAGGCCGGGGACACCCGACAGTATATTGGCAGAGTCCGAAGATACGAAGGTACAACCTGCTGAGTACATCCGGTTAACCATGCAGTGATCCATCTATTGGTGGATACCCGTATTCCGTGGTAATTGAGTTTGTATGCTAGTCTATTGTGGGGGACTTTGTCAAAAGCCTTTGCAAAGTCCATAATAATTAGGTCAGTTCTAAAAAGCAAAATGCTTACCATTTTATTCAAAATCCACGTTTGCAAACATATATCGTTGAGAATCTTTAACTATTCGTGGCGAACCGATACCACTGTCGATGAGCAACCGTGACTGGTTTTTGTCGAGAATCCTTTTATGCTGAAACCGGGTTTAGATCAGACTACACCAATGACTAACCAATCAGCGGGCAGGGGAAAAGTTTCAGGTAAATTCGGAGCTATTACACGGAATCTCTTAATTTTGATTGGTTGACAAGGTAAACAAACAAAAAATCTTGCTAAAAAATTTAAATTCAACTTTTGAAGAGTACTTATAAAGGTTAAATCATACATTTGTGCAATGTATCCATAATGTGTTGCATAATCAAAAAAAGAAGCTTATTTTACATTTTCCTCATGTTTTTACATGCAAGTAGGTGGGTCAGCACCATCCGACCCAAATAGCTTTTTCAAAACATACTCAACGTATGGCTTATGTATGGTTTTTTTTGATAAAACTAAGATAGGTCTTTCAAAACAAGTAATAAAACATATAGCTTCCTATATTAGAGCTATAAGGTAGGCCTATGGAAAATGAATTGGTGTAGTATGACCTTTACGCTTTGATAACCGCTATAGTGAAGAGTATCGTAGCGTGAAGAATGTTTTAACAAGATTGTGTTTAGGTATACCACACATATCCATATTACCGTAACGCTAGCCTATATAATGTATGTAGTTTGTGTTAGCTCTCCTTGTTTGTTTACACAGCAGTCTTATATTAGTTAAAATCATGTTTAATGCAGACTTAATATTTGCAATCGAAACCGTTTGTGTAGCATTTAGTGTACTTGCTGTGTACAAGCTGTTGGTATTTTTATTGTATGTGCGTAATATCAAAAGAGTATATAAAGATGTACCAGGGCCGAAGGAGAAACATTGGTTATTTGGAACGTTTCCGACAGTACGTATCATATCTTTACTTATACAGTTTGTATTCATCTCTAAGAATAGTACCGTGTAGGTAATATTTACGGATCATTATTTTAATTTCAGAACAAATCTCGATTCACGGCTGTTCTTCTTAGGTGGGTGTGTTATGCGGGGGCGGGGTGGGGAGTGACCACCTGTAATAAGAGACCAAATTCCTGCTATATTTGTGGTCTCTTAGTTCAGGTAATTGGTACATAGTTTTAAGTACTCGATAACTACCAGTTCACTTTTTGCTGAAATTATCCTAGCACATTCGTCAGAATCAACAACAATGCATGTAACATTATGAACTAGATTTGTTTTTAAATGGACGGGAAGCGATCTGGAAGAATTATGGATGTTAGGGTGTTGATTCAAATACGGAGATTTTATTGGCTTATTCATTGTGTACATGTACTTTGTTAGGTCCCATTGTCCGGTCGATTTAATTATTGTTTAAAGTAGCTATCTCGCCAACAACAGTATATTATATATTTACCGTTTCTAAAACCTACTGACGACGAGGTATATAATTATATAACTTACATATTTTGTCCAAACTCTGTAGACAAACGGTTGTAACCAGCCAGACCCAAAAACTAGAGCGTCGAATTAAGAGTTACCAACTCATAATTCCTTTTACGCATATTCAATCTCGGGTATTTTAAGCACCCGTGAAAAAACTAATTTTAATCGGCACATATGAATTATTTTATGACCTGAACATCTGGATAGGGTTTGGGTAAACGATTTTGTAGTATAATATTGCCGTTATTTGGTGGGTTAGTACCTTTAAATAATGTGTAAGATCAGTCTGAAAAAGTTGACGACTCCGCTAGTTCTGTTGTATAAGTCATTTGATGCTTGAATGCTATATTAAATGCTTGTTTTATGGCCAAAGTACACTTCTTTTGAACACAACTGCTAGCAATATGAACCTCAGTATAATATGATCCCGAAAAGACTGCAAGTTTTCACCAAACATTTTAATAAACAATAATTAATCCGAAGTATTCAATTTAATGTCGTGTGGTTATACAGTAGCCCTGTAGCAAGAGGTAATTTTCTTCACAGGAGTTTGTCACATTTAATGTTTACGAACTCGGATTGACCGAAGCTTATAAAGCCGCTTACGTATATACGTTGTTAAACTCCTCGCTCTGGATTATTTCAACGTAATTTGATTCACTACAACCATTCATTAACACTGGGGGTAAATCCGGTATCAGCGCAAATAGATTCGCGACGAAAACCAGTCACGGTTGCGCAACGATAGTGCTGTCTGTTGCGCCACGCTGTTGCGCCACGCTGTTGCGCCAAGAAAATTCAATGATTCTCAACGATGTCTGTTAACCAACGTAGATTTTGAACGAAAATGTATTTTAGCAAGATTTCATTTCGAAATATATCATTAACGCTAATATATAAGTTAAATAATTATGTTTTAAAGAAGTGTTTTGCATAGTTTCTCTATAAACAACATTTTTACATCGATTTATAAAATGAAAGAATTCTTAAAAAAGTTCAAAACGTATAGTACTTTAATACATTATGCTTTATCAAGACATGTATACAAACAATTAGAAAGTAATATTACATGTCTTAGGGTAAAAAAGAAGTTTAAAAAAATCACGGTTTCTCCATGAAAGTGTCACGGCTTCGACGACAACATTTTTAATGTAACTGTTACTCAACAATGATTTTTCCCTTTTCCGAATCTAACTAGCAGCTGCAAACATTATTCTCTGTGGTTTTTATCATATCGAAGCGGTTAGACATTGTATTGAAAGTCACAGGGACAGGAAAAAAGCAACAATGTAGACAGTTGAATCAAATTACGGGATTAATTATAAAACTATTTCATTTAACATACATGTATACGGAAACGATACATAGTGGGATTCATACCAACTTTATGATTCTACGTGTGCCTACTGTTCAGTAGGAAAACACTTAAAACTTAATCTGTATGGGTGTCGTATTGCCTTTGTAAACACCATTTGTTGATATCGCTTATTCCAATAGGTGATGTTGTCAATACGGCTTTCCATACATCAATTCATGCGGCTTGTGTAGGCTGGTCTAAGTGCACACTGTTGTCAAAGATTATTGTGACGCTACTAAATCTTCACATATGCAAAACTTAGCTTACTAATCAGAAATAGCATACCCTTGATTATATCTTGGTCTTTCTTAATCAACCTTCTTGTCTGTTTTTCATAAAAAAATTTTTTTTTGAAAGTTGTGTATATTTATCCTTTAAAAAATATCCTGAAACATTGTCCATTGATAATGGATTTATATACAGATTTATTACACAAGATGGGTTATTGTTTTTTTTTCTTTCCAAAAACAAAATACGAGAAAAAAACTCAGTGAGCCTCGGAGCAGAGGCAGTGCATGGATTTCATAACAAGAAACAATGTTTTTTTTTGATACTATAACATTAAACTTAACTGTGTAAAATAAGTCTGTATGTATTGACAATGTTGGTTGTACACTAGGTTTTGAAACAAACAATATTCTATACATTTAT
Organism: Cyrtodaria siliqua; assembly: GCA_037043455.1. Classification (NCBI taxonomy): domain Eukaryota; kingdom Metazoa; phylum Mollusca; class Bivalvia; order Adapedonta; family Hiatellidae; genus Cyrtodaria; species Cyrtodaria siliqua. The sequence goes on from JAWPHD010006097.1 coordinate 48,906, forward strand.
TATTGTTCTTTTCCCCCACAGTTTATAGAGACTCACTACAATCTTATAGCATCCATGTATTCCATATAAAGCAATCATACTATATTTTCCACCAAAATAGTTTTGGAAATACCTCTGGATTGCATTGGGGCTTTTTATACTTCTTTAATTGTAAAGAATAAGAAAACCTCCCCATTTATATTGTCTCTGATTACAATATATGCATTTATTCACTTGATTATATTTCCTATTACTTTATTTACAAACTAATTTGATGCATATTACATGCTTTTTATGTAATGTTTGTTGGGGGATGGCCCACCCCGATCCACATAAACCTATTACAGGGTGAATAAACGGATCACCATTAATTTGGTGATCGAAATTAAAGAAGAAAAATCAAAAAATTAAATAAATCCATATATCCGTCATACCCATCATATTAGTTTATTTTTTGTTTTTATTTTTTAATATTCTGTGTATGCTATTGTAGTGTAAATACCAACATACTACAAGTTTGTATTCACTGGTGTACTCTATTAAAGGGACAAAGAGCATGAAATGAGAAATTTGGAAATCGCCGAACACGATCAATACAAAAAATATTGCAGTCTCGTTTTGATTGTTCATGAACGGTAGTGAAAAAAAACACTAACGTTCATGCCCTCTAGCCCCGGGTTGAGCATTAATATAAGCCTTTCGATTTATTACTCCAGTAACATTTTTGACTTTAAAGCTACTTCCACATATTTAAAAACAATGTTGTCAACTTTTCTTCGTTATTCTACCATAGGTTTGAATATATTACTGAAGAAATATAATCAACAATTAGTAATATGCAAAAAACAATTTGCCTTATACTATTCTATATTAATGAGTAAACTAATGCGATTTTTGTAAAAAACTTACGGTACTCCGTGAGTGTGACTAAACTCGATTGTCGTGTGTCCCTTTAAGGGGGACTCATCACTTTCATCCTCCATAGATGTACTAACATCTACTTGCTTTATGCCTATGGAAGATCCTTCCTCAAAAGAAACCTATATCACACTCTCAAACCTAATAGTAGCAACGACTCCCTGCATTAGATAACCCTGTAATTGTCGTAGAAAATCCGTGACGCTGTAATTGCAATCGTCAGGAAACCGTGACAGTTTTATGCAATGGCATCTTTATGTCGAATACTACATACTATAGGCAGTATTGACTTTTCGTTGCGTAACCGTGACTGGTTTTCGTCGAGAATCCATTTGCGCTGATACAGGGTTTACCGCCAGTGATTAAAGCGCACTTGTTTTCACCAATGCAAGATGTTCGTGTGTTTTTTTCCGTCTTGGTATGTGTGTGCGTGTGTGGGGGATTGGGAAGTGGGTGGTGTGGGGAGGTGGAGAGGGTCTGCGTATTTAGGCTGGGGGTGTGAACGACGTCGCTTTCAACAATTGTTCAGTCATTTCACGACGGTGTTTAATTGTAACAGTGTGCTCAATGCGCAACTTTATAGTGCTGTCACACTGGAATATCACACCGTAGACACAGCATGATACCCCACCCTGTGTCACACTGGAATATAACACCGTAGACACAGCATGATACCCCACCCTGTGTCACACTGGAATATCACACCGCAGACACAGCATGATACCCCACCCTGTGTCACACTGGAGTATCACACCGCAGACACAGCATGATACCCCACCCTGTGTCACACTGGAATATGACACCGCAGACACAGCATGATACCCCACCCTGTGTCACACTGGAATATGACACCGCAGACACAGCATGATACCCCACCCTGTGTCACACTGGAATATGACACCGCAGACACAGCATGATACCCCACCCTGTGTCACACTGGAATATCACAACGCAGACACAGCATGATACCCCACCCTGTGTCACACTGGAATATCACACCGCAGACACAGCATGATACCCCACCCTGTGTCACACTGGAATATCACACCGCAGACACAGCATGATACCCCACCCTGTGTCACACTGGAATATCACACCGCAGACACAGCATGATACCCCACCCTGTGTCACACTGCAATATCACACCGCAGACACAGCATGATACCCCACCCTGTGTCACACTGCAATATCACACCGCAGACACAGCATGATACCCCACCCTGTGTCACACTGCAATATCACACCGCAGACACAGCATGATACCCCACCCTGTGTCACACTGGAATATCACACCGTAGACACAGCATGATACCCCACCCTGTGAAATTATACAGACATCGGGTTGACCATGCAGTCCTAGCACTACCCTCTATAGGATGAACGTCTTTTTCTGAAGTATTGGTGTGAACCTACGACCTCCCGCATGCGAGGCAGCTGCTCTACCACTAAACCACTGTCGCTGTATTCCGTTTAGGAGTTGTATGTAAACTGGTAATCGGCCTCCCCGACGAACTGGGTTGGGTTACTATGGGGTGTATTTTTAATACCATTTTGAGATGTCACGTATCTCGAATATGTGATTTCTCCTATTCGAATATGTGATATTACGTATCCGAATACGTGGTATCACATATTCGTTTCTATAACGAAATCTGTGAAATCAAGTAATCGAATACATGATATTGAATACGTGATATCACGTATTCGAATACGTGATTGATATCACGAATTCGAATACGTGATATCTCAATTTGCCCTTTGTAAATCAAATAACCGCTCCCTTAGCCCCCGCGTCGCAATTGGTCTGGGTCCATTCAACCTGGGTCACTGATCGGCTTGCATATATTTTAAATAAAGGGTAATGCAATGTGTAGTTTTAATATTTTCTTCGTAATTTTTCAGTTGGGGTGTTACGATATTATTGGTGCAATATATTCAACAATTAGTAATATGCAAACACATTTTGCTTCTTCAAACCATTCAAATAGGTATTACTACTATAATAGGTTTATACATTAATATATCGATATTGTATATATATAATACAGTAATATATCGATATTTTATATATATAATACATTGTTATATCGATATTGTATATATATAATACAGTAATATATCGATATTGTATATATATAATACATTACTATATCGATATTGTATATATATATAATACATTAATATATCGATATTGTATATATATAATACAGTAATATATCGATATTGTATATATATATTACAGTAATATATCGATATTGTATATATATATATAATACATTAATATATCGATATTGTATATATATAATACATTAATATATCGATATTGCATATATATAATACAGTAATATATCGGTATTGTGTATATATATAATACAGCAATATATCGATATTGTATATTATAATACATTAATAGATCGATATTGCATTATTATATCGATATTGTATATATATAATACATTAATATATCGATATTGCATATATATAATACAGTAATATATCTATATTGTAAATATATATAATACAGTAATATATCGATATTGTATATATATAATACATTAATATATCGATATTGTATATATATAATACAGTAATATATCGATATTTTATATATATAAATAATACATTAATATATCGATATTGTATAAATATAATACATTAATATATCGATATTGTATATATTATTATATCCATATTGTTTATATATAATACATTAATATATCCATATTGTATACATTAATATATCGATATTGTATATATATCTATAGAGGGATAACATTACTGAGTACATTCGGTAAATTATTCACAAGAATTTTAAACAACAAGTTAACTACATGGGCTGAGGATTATTATATTTATATTGAAGCACAGGCTGGTTTTCGAAAACATATGGGAACTATTGATAACATATTCGTTCTCCATGGTTTGATAAATCATATATTGAATGGAAAAAAAAAGTTATATGTAACTTTCATAGATTTCACTAAAGCTTTTGATTTGTTGGTTAGACAAAACATATTCTATAAACTTATGCAATATGGAGTGAGAGGTAAAATCCTTAATATTATTAAATCATTGTATACGAATATAAAATCAAGAGTAAAGTATCAAAACCAGCTTAGTGACAGTTTTAGCTGTTTTCTTGGAGCGCCGCAGGGCGATTGTTTGTCACCTTTTATATTTTCTATGTGTGTTAATGATTTAGAAGACTATTTTACACTAAATGGTTTTAAAGGTATCGATACTGAAATGTTAAAGTTGCTGTTACTCTTATACGCTGATGACATAGTGATATTTTCGGATACTGAAAAGGGGCTACAAGATGGGTTAGATATACTGTACAGTTATTGCCAGAAATGGAAATTGGTCGTAAATGAAAATAAAAAGAAGGTCATGCTTTTTAAAAAAGGCGGTCAGATAAAAAGGAACCTATTGTTCACATATAATAATACTGTAATTGAAATTGTAAATAAGTTTACCTATTTGGGAATTGTCTTTACCACAGGCGGTTCTTTTGATCAAACGTTCGAATCATTAAGTGGCCAGGCATTAAAGGCAATCTTCAAAATGAAGTCATATATAAATCAATTTACTGACTTATCGGTCAGTCACACTTTAGACATTTTTGACAAATTCATTTTGCCAATATTAAATTATGGCGCAGAGATATGGGGATTAACAAATGCGGAAAAGTTAGAGAAAGTACACCTTCAATTTTGTAAACAACTTTTATGTGTTAAAACACAAACTCAAAATAATTTCATATATGGAGAACTCGGGAGAGTCCCTTTAAAAATTCAACGTATGGTCTATATTATCCGGTTCTGGTTAAAAATTACACGTACGAGTGATCGCAAATATATAAAAAATATGTATAATGTTATGTTAGATGATCTGATTGTAAACCCAAACAAATCAAACTGGGCATCTCAAGTTAAAGGGTTATTGGAACGAACAGGATTAAATGAAGTTTGGTATTCTCAAGGTGTAGAAAACATAACGTATTTCATTAATATATTTAAACAACGAATTAAAGATATGTTTATACAAAATTGGCATGCTGAATTATCGGCTTCCACTAGAGCTAGTACATACAGAATAATATCAGATTTCAGGTTTAAGTATTATCTAGATGTACTAAATATAAAGAAATTTAGAGCTTTTTTAACAAAACTCGGAGTCTCTAGTCATAGGTTAGAAATAGACCAAATAAAACGCCAAGATCCGAAACAAAATGCCAGCTATGTAATATACTAGAAGACGAATTTCACTTTGTATTGGAGTGTTCACTATAATTATCATGACATTAGAAAAGAATATGTTAACAAATATATTTGGAAACGGCCAAACATACCAAAATGTATTGAACTTATGACAACAGAAAACAAGAGTTTATTAAAGAAACTGTCCGTTTTCATTAGTAAACGTTTTAAAAGAAGAGACGACATGTTTTATAGATAAATATCACTTTTCTCCATTTTTGTCCACATATATAAATGTGTTCTGATCAATAGTTAGGAATATTAATTTAAAATATATATATATTAAACACTTATATACCTAATAGTTGTCAAATACTTTTTAATTAGTTACATATACAGATGATCTTGAAACTCACCTATGAAATTATACAAATTGTCATTAACTGGAAAATATTGTGTGTATTTCATATACATGTTTATATGTATGTACTATTTGCATGTGAACTGTTGGGCGTAATGCCTTATGTTTGAATAAAATATCTATCTATCTATCCATATAATAATAATTAATATATCGATATTGTATACATTAATATATCGATATTGTATATTTATAATACATTAATATATCGATATTGTATACATTAATATATCGATATTGTATATATATAATACATTAATATATCCATATTGTATACATTAATATATCGATATTGTATATATATAATACATTAATATATCCATATTGTATACATTAATATATCGATATTGTATATATATAATACATTAATATATTGATATTGTATATTGTATATTGTATATATATAATACATTAATATATCAATATTGTATACATTAATATATCGATATTGTATATATATAATACATTAATATATCCATATTGTATACATTACTATATCGATATTGTATATATGTAATACATTAATATATCAATATTGTATACATTAATATATCGATATTGTATATATGTAATACATTAATATATCAATATTGTATATATGTATTGCATTGATGTAGCCATATACATAACTGTGAAAATAATAATATATATACTATGTGCAAAACATTTTTTTCTTTATCGTATTATGGTATTATATTTTCCTGTTATATAATTGCAACAAACTAAACATAAGATAGACAAATGACGATAGAACTGACAGAGACAGAGTTTATTTCCTTCGTGGAGTTTGGACCTTTAGATGGAGGTAGAACGTTGTTTCAGAGGTTGTTTATGTGACACATTGAAACAATTATTAAATATATCGCCCTTGTGTTATAAACATTTTTGTTGTTCAGTGCGGAATTAATGTCAGGGATCAGTATGTTTTACTCGTGTTAAAAGCGAATATGGGATATCACGTAAAGAATACGTGATGATATCACGTATTCGATAATGAGATATCACGTATTCAAATTGGTAATATCACGTATTTGATTACGTGATATCACGAATTCAGTCTGAATACGTGATATCACCTATGACAATTTGGTGTCGATGGGGAAAATAATTAATGGTTTCATACCTATAAGAGACACGTGCAGTAATTAGGACTCGCTCAAATTCGTACCTGTGGAAACTTTTCCGATAACAATTGGTAAAATAATCTCAGAAATAAGTTTTTTGTAGTGATTTATAAGCACGTTTAAACATGCTGTGCTGCTACTGCTAGACTTTATTGTTTAGAGTTTGCATTCTATTATAATGTTTTATGCATATGTGTTATTTCATAGGTCCCACTGGTACATTTTTACCTTATATACATAATTGATTACTTTATGTTCCCCATAAAACCAATTTCAGTTGCATATTCATCACCGTAGTTTTAAAATAGCAACTTTTCAATAACAATCATTTTCTGATTTTTACATATATTACTGTTTCAAAATACTACTATTCAAGTTTAAAATGCCATAATACAAAACAAATATTCAATTTAAATATACAATATGCATAATAACATGGATGTACAGATTTGTTTCTCTTAAGTTTCGTTTTATTATTTACTTATAGTGCATTTTTGGTACTTTATTAATCTGTGAATCAATTTCATAAACACTGCTTTCAAACTATAATGCATAAGTTTAAAGTCCTCAAGCATTACACAGACATGTGTTATTTCGATCATCTTACAATGTGACTTTACTGTTTCACATGTATAGACAGTTCTGCGATTCACAATTCTTACTACACATACTTCAAGAATGTGCTATTTTATAAATTGATACGGTATTTTCATATCTGAAAATATATATGCCATCCTTCATCTTTTGACGAATAATGTAAATCTTCAATATATTGAGACAATGAAGACAATTTAAGTCAATTTCATTTACTTGTTTATACACCCGTTGACGGGTATTTGTTGATCTACACTTATACATAGTTTATATTACTACATATCAACCCTTATTTGTAAATAGTTTTATCTTTATATATTTACATTAATTTTTATTTACTACTTCATTTCTTCATCTTTCATCAGTTGTTGCGCACAATATTACCCATGTTTGTGTCGACGTGCCGTAAAACACCATTCATTCATTCATTCATTAAGCCAATTTCTTGTTTTATTATGCACCAAAATTTGTTTGCAAATGAAAATAAAAGTATTTTTTTATTTTATATGCACATGTTTCTCGTTGTATTTATTGCCCACTACTCAACACTACCTGATTGATGACCCATGTTGCCTAATTGGGTTGTTTCTATTATTTAAAGAAGCTTTTGATCAGCTTTAAGAACACATTCAGTTTTTCACATGCACTGCAGCTCCTTTACTTTCTTTTTTAAACAAAAACGCGGCGTCTTTTATGCCTTGCATCAAACTTCGTCTTGTTTCAAATATGGAATGGTAAGTTGTGACCTTATTGTACAGATGCACTTGCTGTTATAAACCACGACGTATAATCTGTGGCTTTGATTTAAACTGCAGCTTCCCGAAGATTCTCATGACAGATGCAATTCCATCGTGGACATGTGTAACAAATACGGCCGTGAATCCGGCTACGTCGTCATGTGGGGCATGCTGTGGAAGCCCTTCATTGTATGCTGTAGTCCCCGGGTAATGGGAAACATCTGCAAGACATCAGGTAACTAAAGTGTCCCCGGGTAATGGGAAACATCTGCAAGACATCAGCTAACAGTGTCATCGGGTAATGCGAAACATCTTCAAGACATCAGGTAACTAAAGTGTCCCCGGGTAATGGGAAACATCCGCAAGATATCAGGTAACTAACGTGTCTCCGGGTAATGGGAAACATCTGCAAGACATCAGGTAACTAAAGTGTCCCCGGGTAATGGGAAACATCTGCAAGACATCAGGTAACTTAATTGTCCCCGGGTATTAAATGAGAAACATCTGCAAGACATCAGGTAACTTAATTGTCTCCGGGTATTAAATGGGAAACATCTGCAAGGCACCAGGTAACTTAATTGTCCCCGGGTATTAAATGAGAAACATCTGCAAGACATCAGGTAACTTAATTGTCTCCGGGTATTAAATGGGAAACATCTGCAAGGCATCAGGTAACTTAATGTCCCCGGGTATTAAATGGGAAACATCAGCATGACACCAGGCTGACCTAATTGTCTCCGTGTAATGAGAAACACCTGCAAACCATTAAGCAACTTAATTGTTCTCTGGTAACGTAATTGTTCCCGGGTAATGGGAAACATCTGTAAGACATCGGGTCCCTGGGTAATGGGAAACATCTGTAAGACAACGTGTCTCTGCGTAATGGGAAACACCTGCAATAAATCGGATAACTAAAGTGTCCCCAGGTAATGGGAAACATCTGCAAGACATCAGATAAATTAATTGTCCCCGGGTATTAAATGAGAAACATCTGCAAGACATCAAAACATAACTATTTAAACAATGAATAGTTCATTTTGTAAAGGGAGAAGAGCCACCAACGCCGAATAAATTGCGACGAAAACGTAATAATTATTGTGGTAGTCGCGTTCTTTTGTTATTCTGTCATAGGGCCACGGTGGCCCAGTGAGTGGATAGCACGATTGAATTTAAATCCGGAGATAACTGATTCGATGGCACCACTTGGTTACTTCGTTGTGTCTTAATTGAAGATCCCCACGCCCCACTTCGTCCGTCGGATCGGGAACTGAACCTGAGTCGTTAATCACGTTAAAGAACAATAGGAACCTTTTCGATAGCAAGAATAGGGCAGGTTCCCGGATTCCTATGTATCCGTCCCCTATCTCTGGGGCGGCTTGTAATAACCTAAACAATATGTTGACATGCTACGATAGAATCAATATCAACTAATACAACTACAGAAATAAGAGATAACCATGTATGAGATATTTAACTTGATCATTTCAGAACCAAAGCCACTGGGATTTTTGGGTGCGTATAAGATGTTGCTGCCGTGGCTTGGTGAAGGGCTGCTTGTAGCTAACGGCGAGAAATGGGCTCGAAATCGTCGCCTTTTAACACCCGCTTTCCATTTCGACATTCTGAAACCGTACGTCAACGTGTACAACAACTGCGCAAATACATTAATGGTAGGCTTTGTTTTGAGCAGTTAGGTATGAACCAGTAACTTTTAAAGATTAAATGTTTTGTTATCTTAGTACTCAATACACCGGTTTCTGTTTTGCATACGGTTCATGGTTCATGTATTGATATGGTTATCGTTTTTGCTTTTCTTCCAAATGTTGCTAGGGGCCACGTTTTTCCACATTTTGCTAGAGGCCGCGTTGGCCCAATGGATATCACCTTCGATACTGAGTCCGGAGTCGAGCGTTTCTGCTGCCAATGTGTTACATACTTTGTTACTTTAGTGCATCATTACTTTCCCTAGTTTTGTCCGTCGGATGTGGACGTGAATCGGAGTCCGTCACCCGAGCACGCTTTTGGTTGCGATTCACTAAGTGCGTTCCCATAGGCCCCAATCCAAGCTTTTCTGATGATAAAACTAAAACAGGACATACAAATTCAAAAAGTTATGTCTTATTTTCAAAATAAATCCAAGTCCCATGTGCCGAAAGTAAAAATTCCCCTAAAAAACTTTTCATGGAGGCCGCCATATTTTTTACATGCATAACCGCAGTAAAGATTTACGTGTTTTTGAGTGAGGTTAATCTAACAATTTCATGTTTGAAAAATACATTTGGTAAAAATAAATGCCCTCATTTTAATAAATTTTATTTATTAAATCATGAACAATACTGAAAATGTATTTTGAAGCATTGTGATCGGAAAGGCCATTCTATATTTAGAATATTGCAACCTCCTAGAAAGGGGCGTGGCCAAGCACATGCTATATTTAGAAGACCGCAATCTTAAGAACCGTAGGAAACTATTCGACAGTAAGAGTAGGCAGTGAAGTAATAACTTCACTGGAGTAGGGCAGGATCCCGGATTCTTATTATCTATCACCTTCTCTGCGACGGATCGAAATAAGGTAAGCAATGTATTGATACAGTCAATTCAATTCCACATTTATCTATACACAACATATTTAAATAATTGTTTAACTATGCAACACAACTAGTTTCAATACAGCGTATCACTATATACTTCCAGAGTAAATTATCATCACACGCCGAGTCTGGTAAACGATTGGAAGTGTTTGAGAATGTTTCTCTTTGCACTCTCGAAGTGATACTCAAGTGTGCCTTCTCGTATGACCAAGATGTCCAGAATGTGGGGTGAGTATCAGGAACATGATTTGGAGTTTACAGTCGCACCAGCAGCTGAGGTCCCATCGCGTCAGGTATACCTTGACGTGTTCGTTGGCGGACGGACTATAAACCTTAGAACTACACACACATACACCCAGCAGCTGAGGTCTTACGGCTACTTTACGAGTATCAAGGAAACAGTTGACAACAGTAGATTTTATAATGTAATTAAATGTAATACTTCGTAAATAATAACGAATTGTGTTTGATTGAAAACAAATTATACAAATCGTGTCTGTAAGTCCTGGCATGCAAAATATGTCCATATGTTGTGCATCTTAGTACATCGTTTGAGTGCGCCATCTTCCCTTATTTTGTTTGTATTAATTTTCAGGGAAAATCCTTATGTTCGTGCTGTGAATAGAATAACGGACACACTGCTACACAGATTTCTGTAAGTAATGTTTTTGTGAAACATATTCTATTACGAAATATCAGACACCCTGAGACACAGATATGACGTCTAAGTAATGTTTTTGTGAAACATATGATATGGGATCAGACACCCTGATACACAGATGTGTCTAGTAATGTTTTCGTGAAAGATACTATTGAAGATCAGGCACGCTGATATTCAATGTGTCTAAGTAATGTTTTCGTGGAGATACTATGATATTCAGATATGTCTAAGTAATGTTTCATATATGTTGAAACATATACTATGGAATATCAGACATCCTGGCACACAGAGGTTTCTAAGTAATGTTTTTCATGAAACATATAGTATGGCATATCAGACACCCTGAACACAGATGTGTCTAAGTAATGTTTCCTTGAAACATATTCTATTGGATATTAAACACCCTGATACACAGATGTGTCAAAGTAATGTTTTCATGAAACATAAACTATGGCATATCACAGACACTCTGAGACACAGATGTGTCTAAGTAATGTTTTCTTGAAACATATACTATTTGATATTTAACACCCTGATACACAGATGTGTCTAAGTGATGTTTCATTGAAACATATACTATGGCATATCAGACACCCTGATACACAGATGTGTCGAAGTAAGGTTTTCCTTGAAACATATACTATAGCATATCAGACACACTGGCACACAGATGTGTCTAAGTAATGTTTCCTTGAAACATATACTATGGCATATTAGACACCCCGAGTGTAAGTAATGTTTCCTTGAAACATATACTATGGAATATCATACACCCTGATACACAGATGTGTGTAAGTAATGTTTCCTTGGAACATATACTATGGCATATCAGACACCCTGGCACACAGTTTTGTCTAAGTAATGTTTCCTTGAAACATATACTATGGCATATCAGACACCCTGATACACACATGTGTCTAGGTAATGTTTCCTTGAAACATATACTATGGCATATTAGACACCCCGAGTGTAAGTAATGTTTCCTTGAAACATATACTATGGAATATCAGACACCCTGATACACAGATGTGTCTAAGTAATGTTTTCCTGAAACATACGATGGCATATCAGACACCCTGGCACACAGTTTTGTCTAAGTAATGTTTCCTTGAAACATATACTATGGCATATCAGACACCCTGATACACAGATGTGTCAAATGAATATTTCCTTGAAACATATACTATGGAATATCAGACACCCTGAGACACAGATGTGTCTAAGTAGTGTTTCCTTGAAACATATACTGTGGCATATCAGACACCCCGAGTGTAAGTAATGTTTCCTTGAAACATATACTATGGAATATCATACACCCTGATACACAGATGTGTGTAAGTAATGTTTCCTTGAAACATATACTATGGCATATCAGACACCCTGAGACACAGATGTGTCTAAGTAGTGTTTCCTTGAAACATATACTGTGGCATATCAGACACCCCGAGTGTAAGTAATGTTTCCTTGCAACATATACTATGGAATATCATACACCCTGATACACAGATGTGTGTAAGTAATGTTTCCTTGGAACATATACTATGGCATATCAGACACCCTGGCACACAGTTTTGTCTAAGTAATGTTTCCTTGAAACACATACTATGGCATATCAGACACCCTGATACACACATGGGTCTAGGTAATGTTTCCTTGAAACATATACTATGGAATATCAGACGCCATGAGTCTAAGTAATGTTTCCTTAAAACATATACTGGGGAATATCAGACACTCTGATACACAGATGTGTCTAAGTAATGTTTTTTCTGAAACATATACTGTGGCATATCAGACACCCTGATACACAGATGTGTCAAATGAATGTTTCCTTGAAACATATACTATGGAATATCAGACACCCTGAGACACAGATGTGTCTAAGTAGTGTTTCCTTGAAACATATACTGTGGCATATCAGACACCCCGAGTGTAAGTAATGTTTCCTTGAAACATATACTATGGAATATCATACACCCTGATACACAGATGTGTATAAGTAATGTTTCCTTGGAACATATACTATGGCATATCAGACACCCTGGCACACAGTTTTGTCTAAGTAATGTTTCCTTGAAACATATACTATGGCATATCAGACACCCTGATACACACATGTGTCTAGGTAATGTTTCCTTGAAACATATACTATGGAATATCAGACGCCATGAGTCTAAGTAATGTTTCCTTAAAACATATACTGGGGAATATCAGACACTCTGATACACAGATGTGTCTAAGTAATGGTTTTTCTGAAACATATACTGTGGCATATCAAATGCCCTGGCACACAGATGTGTCTAAGTAATGTTTTCATGAAACATATACTGTGGCATATCAGACACCCTGATACACGAATGTGTCTAAGTAATGTTTTAGTGAAACATATACTATGGCATATCAGACACGCTGGCACACAGACGTGTCTAAGTAATGTTTTCTTGGCATATCAGACATCCTGAGACACAGATGTGTCTAAGTAATGTTTTCATGAAACATATACTATGGCATATCAGACACCCTGATACACAGATAGTCTAAGTAATGCTTTCGTGAAACATATACTATGGCATAATCAGACACCATGAGACACAGATGTGCCTGAGTAATGTTTTTATGAAACATATACTATGGCATATCAGACACCCTGATACACAGATGTGTCTAAGTAATGTTTTCATGAAACATATACTATGGCATATCAGACACCCTGATACACAGATGTGTCTAAGTAATGTTTTCGTGAAACATATACATTTGGCATATCAGACACCCTGATACACGGATGTGTCTGAGTAATGTTTTCATGAAACATATACTATGGCATATCAGACACCCTGATACACAGATGTGTCTAAGTAATGTTTTCATGAAACATATACTATGGCATATAAGATACACTGAGACACAAATGTGTCTAAATAATGTTTTCGTGAAACATATACTACTATGGAATATCAGACACCCTGATCTACGGATGTGTCTAAGTAATGTTTTCATGCAGCATATACTATACGAAATATCAGACACCCTGAGACACAGATGTGTCTAAGTGATGTTTTCATGAAACATATACTATACGGAATATCTGACACCCTGAGACACGGATGTGTCTGTTTTCGTGAAACATATACTATGGCATATCAGACACCCTGATACACGGATGTGTCTAAATAATGTTTTCGTGAAACATATACTACTATAGAATATCAGACACACTGATCTACGGATGTGTCTAAGTAATGTTTTCATGCAGCATATACTATACGAAATATCAGACACCCTGTGACACAGATGTGTCTAAGTAATGTTTTCATGAAACATATACTATACGGAATATCAGACACCCTGAGACACAGATGTGTCTAAGTAATGTTTTCCTGAAACATATACTATGGCATATCAGACACCCTGATACACGGATGTGTCTAAGTAATGTTTTCTTGAAACATATACTTTGGCATATCTGACACCCTGAGACACAGATGTGTCTAAGTAATGTTTTCCTGAAACATATACTATGGCATATCAGACACCCAGATACACGGATGTGTCTAAGTAATGTTTTCGTGAAACATATACTTTGGCATATCAGACACCCTGATACACAGATGTGTCTAAGTAATGTTTTCGTGAAACATATACTTTGGCATATCAGACACCCTGATACACGGATGTGTCTAAGTAATGTTTTCATGAAACATATACTATGGCATATCAGACACCCTGAGACACAGATGTGTCTAAATAATGTTTTCATGAAACATATACTATACGGAATATCTGACACCCTGAGACACATAAGTGTCTAAGTAATGTTTTAGTGAAACATATACTATGGCATATCAGACACCCTGAGACACGGATGTGTCTAAGTAATGTTTTAGTGAAACATATACTATGGCATATCAGACACCCTGAGACACGGATGTGTCTGTTTTCGTGAAACATATACTATGGCATATCAGACACCCTGAGACACAGATGTGTCTGAGTAATGTTTTCATGAAACATATACTATGGCATATCAGACACCCTGATACACGGATGTGTCTAAGTAATGTTTTCGTGAAACATATACTATGGAGTATCAGACACCCTGATACACAGATGTGTCTAAGTAATGTTTTCATGCAGCATATACTATACGAAATATCTGACACCCTGAGACACAGATGTGTCTAAGTAATGTTTTCATGCAGCATATAATATACGGAATATCAGACACCCTGACACACAGATGTGTGTAAGTAATGTTTTCATGCAGCATATGCTATACGGAATATCAGACACCCTGAGACACAGATGTGTCGAAGTAAAGTTTTCATGCAGCATTTCCAAAACATTGTCACAATGGAATGGTCTTAATTCAAAGAAAGAACAGTCCATTATATATATAAAGCGGGTTAAGGGTTAAGTCGGATTCCTAGACCCCACGAAAAAAGCCTGATGTATCCGAGGATTTCCTTTTAAACTTGTAATACCTACACCACCCTTAAGAGGAACTCTATGAGCATTTGTTCTTTCGTTCTAATCCTTGTTCACATTTTGTATCGTGCTTAAACCAAATTCAGCCTATCTGAAAGGCGATATCATCCAACTGTACAACTATCATATACAAAATCCACCGTTTGAATTGTGTTGATACATCTCATTTCATTGCAGGCGACCATATCTTCAAATTGACTTTGTATGGTATATGACTAAACGTGGGAAACAGTTCAAGAAAGACTGTGATTATGTTCATTCTGTGGCAGAAAACGTTATACAGAAACGGCGGGAAACTTTGGTTGGTACCTTCTTGCCTAAATGCTGCTTGTAAATACGTCTGCATGTGTTAATCATTGTCGTCTGTCTGATTCAGATGTGAGAAAGGTTATATCTCTTTACAGTTGCAAGACTTCAGTCAGTCACACGTTTCCATCGGCTCGACTCGCAGGCTACGGCCTCATAACGTCGACATTTTAACTGACTGCATTCATTCCACACTCGGTCCGTCGGGGATGTCACATAACAGGAAAATTACCAAACAATATACGGAATCGCAAATGCATGAGTACGGTGACCGGATTGACTGACATATCATACAATTACCTTTGTTTAGCTTTATTTTACCCTTGACTCTAAGAACTACAGGTGTCTGCTGACAATGTATAAGGTCTTACGTGGGCACAGGTATCAAAACGTATGTGTGTGTGTGTGTGTGTGGGTGGGGTGGGGGTGGGGGGGGGGGGGGAGGGAGGTGCGGGCGGGGAGCGGAGCTTTTAACACAGTTTCAGTCATATATGACGATGTCTACTTATAGCAGTGAGCACAATGCTCAAATTTATAGAGCTGCTACACTAAAATACCCCCGTAGACACATGACATTATACCCCACCCAGTCACATTATTCAACAACTGGCTGACCAGTTCTAGCACTGCCCTTCATATGCTGATCGTCAATCAAGGGAGGTACACGTGCTATTATTATACAATTTTGGTATGGCCCGGCGGGAGACTGAACTCACGACCTCCAGTATTCGAGGCAGACACTCTACCACTACACCATCCCCGTGGTGGTATCAAACTGAAAGAATGGCATTTTGATACATATTACACAGATCACGTGCATTTTATTTGTTTATTTTCGTGTTTTAAAGGAAGGAACCGTGCAAAAAGAGGAAAGAAAATATGTCGACTTTCTGGATATTTTACTTACTGCACGTGATGAAAATGGCATGGGGTTAACGCATTTGGAAATACGAAACGAGGTGGACACGTTTCTTTTTGCGGGCAAGTACTAGGTTACATTGCACCATTGAGATTCCTTCTTCGTTGTATATAGGAAGTATGTATGTCAAGAGACAAAAAATGCCCATTTTTCTCCGTAGAAAGTTCTTAAACACCTATCAATCAAAAGATAATACTTTGTGCAATATAAAAATCCAATAAAAACAGGGGGTCATGTATCTTGTAAGAAAAAGCCATTCCGTTCAATTCTATTCTGTCAATTTTGCGCATGCTCAAACAGCCTGCGGACCAATTCTCCCAGGTTTTACTTTCACTTTCATAGCTAGGTCAATTTTACTGAAACAACTCAAATAAAGACTAGGAAATGTTCCCAATACATCATTCTATGAATAAGAGGTTAAAATGATCAAAAATAATCACAACTGTGCATTTTGTGGCATAATTTAAGCAGGGAAACATTTTTTTTATAGGCACTATTTGACTATACACCACGGAGGCACAATTGCAATGGTGCAATGTAACCTACTAAGGCTGTTCTGTGTGTATGCATTATAATGGCCGCGGCGACCAAGCACATGCATAACAACGTTTTATAGCTATGTCTGGGTGAGCCAAGTTAAAGAAACTAACCCGCCAACAAACGGCACAATTACAATACAAAACCGTTTATCAAAACTCTATCCAGGTGTTCAGGTCATATAATGTATATGTGCCGATTAAAAGAATAGGATTTATCACGGGTTCTTAAAATATCCGTGATTGAATATGAGTAAAATGAATTATGAGTTGGTAATTTTTAATCAACGCTCCAGTTTTGGGGTTTGGCCTGGCGGTTAAATCTGTTTATATTGTGTCTATAGAGTTTGGATTCTCAAAATAAGTAAGTTATATATACATATGTATATATATATATCTCGTCGTCAGTAGGTTTAGAAACGGTGTACATATTTAGAAAAAAAGGCTGTTGTTGGCGTGGATAGCTACTTTAACATTCATAGACGTATTCCATGTGATACTCTCCTCTATGAAATTGTGGAGATAGGCACACCCTACAATGGAGATCAACAATTAACTTACCAATCTCCTCCATTGCATTAAGGAGATCAACAACTGAATTGAGCATTGATTCCCATAACAATATACGAGAATAACTATGTTCGACAACTCGTCGTATTTACAAGAAACTAATGGACTCATTATCACTGTTGATCAACTATATTATTATTAGCGTAGAAGGCGTGATGTGTTTTAGACAAGTTAAAGAGATAAATGCCCCGTGCTGATATTTCTTAGATGTAAACTGTTTTGTATAAAAAGAAAATGGTATACGCGGCAAACGGTGCCGTTCTAAACATATTTACACCTCAAGTTTGATTTTAGTACAAACATTCACATATATAATATTGCAATATATCAATCATGATTTTTTTGCGCTTTCCTTTTTACAATGTTTCATGTTAATGTTTCCGCACATATCGATCACGCGTATGTTTTAATATATACATGCCGTTTCTTTGTTTATTATTCAGCCGGTCATTAAGTAATTATGCTTTCAGGCCACGACACAACGGCCAGCGCAATTTCGTGGATTTTATACTCGCTGGCGGAAAATATCGAGTGCCAGAAAAAATGCCAGTCGGAGATTGACGACATTCTCGACGGCAGAGAGAATGACGATATCCAGTGGTAAAGTCATGATTGGGTTCTATTATTTACTAGACAAAATAGTGAAATCAAACGAAAACACTTATCTTTTTGTAAACATTCTAACCACTGATTGTTTCAAGGCGGTGTGGACTTTTAGAAACATGTCATAGTTTGAAAAGACCTTACGTTTTCTGCAGTTATGAAAATTACATCTAAATATGTCGGCAAATGGGAACATTAAATCATTGCGCCACCCAAAATAGTAACACATTACATTTCTCCTCAGCTGCATCTTTTTTATTTTGTTTTTAAAAAATCAGCCTTTGTTTCACGCAGGAGCGACCTGTCCAGACTTGAGTATTTGACCATGTGTATCAAGGAAGGCATGCGCTTACATTCACCTGTCCCAATAGTCAGCAGGGTGGCGACGAAGGACTTTGACACTGGTGACCGAATACTTCCGAAAGGGGTCATCGTCCAACTGAACATCTGGGCGCTTAATCACATGGAGAATATTTGGCCGAATCACATGGTGTTTATTTCGGAAAGATTTACCAAAGAGAACGTCTCCGCCATGGAGGCCTACCAGTTTGTGCCGTTTTCAGCCGGAGCAAGGTACTCGTTCAAATCCCGTGGATGTCTCGTGAATCATCGCACATCTCGTGGCCGTGTCTCGTGAATCATCGCAAATCTAGTGGCTGTTTAACGTAAATCATCACAAAATATCTTATTAGCCTAATCTCCACCCAGAATTATCGTTCCTTGCACTCAGATATATCTCTGCTAACTACTAAATTACAAGATTTTGGTAAAACCTGTTAAATTGGAATATTTTTGCCTGAAACTTATTTATTTCTTGTGTAACTATAATTTCAGAATATCTGCAAATTAGGTGTTGCAAGATTTGAAATAATGCATGAAAACAATTTAGTTTTAATCGGGACTTTTTTACTATCAAAATAATACGTACTTAGGTCTCCTCAATCGATACGCGTATGTAAACATTTCAAACGAAGCTCGACAGCAGAAAATTACTAAAAAAAATAACTCATAGAAAATACAATTTGAAAATATTAGGTCTATATTTTATCTTTGCGGATCACGCAAAAGGATTTATTATAAACATCGTCATAACTTTTTTGAATAGTCACTTGACCAAACCGTTCGCCCTACTTTCTTTGACGTTGACAGAGTCAAAAAAAGTCAAATGACTCTGGGTAGAGATTGTTATTAGCCGAATACATTCGCAACATCTCGTTCACTTCTTCGAAGCATAACTCGAATGTTACCCGAATGTTACTCGATGGTTTCCATATTGGTTATGTCATCCTAGCATGACGCGACTTAGATTCCCAACAAAACGAATTTGCATTCAAAATTGAAGTTATCATCACAGTTTTGCAATGTCATTTAGCCGATTGCTCCGTCTATAGTTTATTTACATGAAGTAGTGATAGCATCTTCATCTGTGTTGTAAATGACAAACATGCAACGCAAATGATACATCAACACGTATGGCTGACGATCATATTGTTCATATAGCAACAGCTAAGCAATATTGCACACTTTTCTGTGCCGTTGCATTCCGGCTAACAACATGTCAAGATTTTGAACATACCAATCCGTCGATATACATACGAGGCATCAGCCCGAAGATAGACGGAACTAGCCGAGTTTTGCACGATCTCAATATGCACGTTTGTTAATTGACGAGCTTGCCTACGGATACTTATCATCGCTGTGCAACACATATATATTTACCATATTATAAAATTAAACAAAACAAATCGTATGGGGGCACTCCACAGTTTATTGTACATTTCTCAGTCATCAAACTCATGAAAAGCCCTTAGCCTGAATCCTTGAGCAAAAATAAATCAGATCATCAATGTGTCATACATTTCTTAGAAGACAATAAAATTACCCATGTTTCCATACCAAATAAAAGTATCAAAAAACATTTTCTGTACAACTTTAGACCAACTTCTTTAAGATTACCCCACCCCTCAAAACATGCTAAAAAAGCATTTTTAACAATATTTCAAATATCAATAAAAAAAAGAAGAAGAATTTTCCTATACATATCAGGGTCATGTCTGCACTCATAATGCTCTTGCATATCAGGAAATGCTAAGTTTTACATACCTACTCCGGCGTTTTAAAAAGTTATTCCATGCTGATCACCCCGTGAGTCAAAATCAGCCATTTTACCTACTTTTTGGAAGTTTTTGCTAGTTGAGCATTTTTCTATTTATAGCCTCTAAAAAACCCAAAGAATGCATATTCCAATACACAAAAATAAAATTGAAAGTACTCAGAACTGAAAAAAGCCATCAAACATGTGCTTCATAATGATTATAAATACCATCCATGGACGTAAAAGGTGCTTAGTTGATTTCTTTCTGATTGCCTCCTATGGGGTGAGGAGGGATGATAGAAAACACTAATCATGGATGAGGGGAGGTTGGAAAGCATGGGTTGGTGGAGGCGGTGAGGGTGGGGAGTGGTGCTATGCAAAGTAATATGTTTGCCATATTCTAAAACTACACAAACATCAAATCTTATAACTGATCTAACCTATTTTAAAGGTATTTAGAGGGTTTGTTACCCTGACATTTGATTATAGTTTTACAAAGAACTTTTCTCTGTCGACTTTTCGAAGGAAAAACATTTACATGGGGATCACGTTGTCCGTCGTCTTGCGTCTTGCATCCTTCTTCCGGCGTCACAACAACATTTAATGTTGGATATAACTTTTACATTTCTTCATATGGTTTTATAGAACGTTCATGTCAATGGTCACGTGAATATAAATAAAAATAAAGGATGATACAACAAGGTCAAACTCTGGATTCAAAGATACTTTTGGGTCTCGAAAACTAAACATTGTGTAGGGCCTATGTCTTGTTTATTTCTTCAGATTTCTTCTTCACATGTTTAATACATAATTTCGTTACAAAAGTCACATGACCCTATTCATATATAAAAGTCAAGGTCTGCGAACTTCTGCGTTTAATGATCATTTTAATACAACGTTTACAATGGATTTCATCAAATTTTTGATATATGCATGACTAAAGACAATGTCAAAGTCAACGAAGTAAAACATATTGTTCTTCATTTTCTTCATCACACTTTCAACAATACACTTAAACATGTGTTATATATTTTGGAACAACGCCCTGTTAGACGACACACGTGCTCCAGAGCGCGCGCATCTAGTTTGGTTGTAAACTAATGAACCTTTCCATTACTTCTGTTTTCAGAAACTGTATCGGGCAAAACTTTGCAATGCATGAGGAGAAGGTTATTCTTTCAAAATTGCTGAGAAAGTAAGTACACTTCTAGGGCTTGAAATTGTGTTCATTGTTAGTTCTTCTGACCGAAGGACATGGACATGTGAGCTTATGGGAAGGCGCGTTCACTGTCGTCTGTCCGTATGTCAGTTATTTTCTGCCTTATTAATATTTGGTCTTCATATTTCATCCGATCTTTACCAAACTCGGCCGGATTGCTGATATATTAATGACAGCTCAAAGAAGTTCGACATTACGTGATCCTGCCTTAATTCCATTAAGCGATGGGAAGGCTTATATTAGCAGGATTTTACAACGGATATTTTGAAAATAAAACATGTTTAAAACATGTTTACTGAAAAAATGTGATAACCTGTTTAAAATTACCTATCGAATGTTTTAATTTTACAATATGCAAACTTTTTAAGCCGAAATTAAGGTTTATTTCGTACCCCAGCCAACCCGTTTTCGCTCCTTGCAGAAGGGGTTGGATGGTGTATGGAAGTTAATACTTGAACCACGTAATGAATATTCGCTAGATCGTATTTATAAAACCAGATGTGTGGCTAAATATAAATATGCTATAGTGTACTTCATTCTAGCTTCTTCATATTTCATCAGATCAATGACCAACCTGAGCCGGATTATTGATATTAATGTACGCCCGGACAAGTTACAAAAAAAACCAGCTAGATCGGATTAGTATCACCAGTTATGGCCCTTTATTATTGAAAAATGATATATTTGCTTCATTAGCACTCGACGCCCTTCATGTTTCACCTAATCTTAACCACTCCTCGTTTGTATCATTAAAAGGTCGGACGAGTTCGAAAACTAGACATATCCGTACATATCGAACCAATCGGATCTGCCTCGTCGATTTTCGTCATTCGGGAATTTCCGAGTACGGAAATTGGCGAAGAGATCCGATCGCATATCGGACTAGAAAATGCCGAGTTATGCCCCTTTAATTATTAAAAATGCTATGCGCTCTAACATACATTTATCACCCCATATTTACCAAATGTGGCTAGATGGTTATCTTAATGAAAGCTGGGAGAAGGGCGAAAAAAAATAGAACGGATTAGTAACACAAAGTTATAGCCCTTGATTTACTGACTTGCTTTAGTTTGCTTTGTTAAATCTCTGGATACTTCATTTTACCAAACTCGATCAGTGTGTCTAGATACTACATTTTACCAAACTTGATCAGTGTGTTTAAATAAAAAAAAAACTTGAGCAAATTAAACAAAAATCAGCCACATTTGTGCAGAACCAGCAGAATTATGGCCCTTGATTGAATAAAAAGTGATGTATGTTTTACTTTATTAACACTCGAGAACCTTCAATTTTCTTCTGATCTTAAACAAGCTAGTTCAAAATGTTAACTTTAATAAAAGCTTGGAAACGTTTGAAAACCAGCCATATCTGACACTCCATTCTTTTCACCAACAACAGACACATTAATTTTCTTTTTCTAAATTCTATCTTTCAGTTTCACATTTACGCTGGACACGAATCACGCAGTGCGTAGGAAAATATCGGCGACTATGCGAACGGAAAGCGGAATGTATATGTTTGTCAAAAAACGTACCCACTAACAAAACAAATAAACAAACATACCTAAAAACTTGGATCTGCTTTTTATGGATGAAACATATCAAAGAAAAATTGGCCTCGTCATAGATCTATGGAGGTTCAAGACATCCCCCATAAACGTTACACATGTACAAGTCTAAACATACCGTTGAGCACTTTTAACTTTGTTTGTCGGTAATAATGGACAGTGTGACTGTTTATACATCTTATACATCTAACATAATCGCTCAAATACGGAGGACCTGGAGGGACCTATGGCTTAATATACTACTCAAAAATTGCTGAGGATCACTTTTTTGCTGTCTAAATTTCTTGCTGAAATAAATAGCATTATTTTTGTTTTACATGAAATTATTTAGGGCAGTGTATGATCATGTGATCTCATGACTTGATTCAAATTGTGCAATTGTTGAAGTATCAATGAAATTAATATCGTTATTGTGAATTAATTTCTAATAAAATTATATGAAAAATAAAAAAGTGAACCTTAGCAAATGTTGAGTAGTATACTTGAGAATTTGTACGCGTGTGTGTGTGTGTGTGTGTGTGTGTGAGAGAGAGACTCTCGACTTTTTTACTTATGAGAGAGAGAGAGGGTGGGGGTGGGGTGGGGGGGGGGGGGGGGTGCTTATAAAACCTTAGCTAAATAAAATAAAAGATGATGATAGTTTTAAACTTACGGCTTATAATGTATAACTAATAAGTAACAATTTAAGGAGCAAAGGGACCGAAGGCGATCCAAATTCGAATACAACCACCATATCGTGTTTCAGTTTCATATTTAATATGCATGGGTACTAAAGTAGGCCGCGTCATCCGTACCTAAATGTATTAGTTTCGTCTGGAAAACTAGACGACTCGGCAAGTTTGTGTTATATAATCATTAATATTAATTCATATGATCCTTTAAGGTTCTTATATAGAAATTCTTGTTTTGTGATGAAGTTCACTTTATTTGAATTATATGTACAAGTATTAGCAATATACTCGCTATTTAAATTAATATTTATGATTTAGCAACAAAAACAGCCGAGTCGTTTGGTTTCAACAGCCAAATTTTACAACAATATGTACAGCGTTTCTTAACGTACTGACGACGAGGTATATTATATATGTATTAACTTACATATTTTGAGAATCCAAACTCTATAGACACAATATAAACGGCTTTAACCAGCCATGCCAAACTCAAAACTTGAGGGTGGAATTAAAAGTTTACCAACTCATAATTTATTTTACGCATAATCATTCATAGGTGTTTTAAGAACCCGTAAAAACCTGGATCCAGTTTTTATTAACAGCTTCGTAGTGTAATGTTTCCATTATTTGGCGGGTTAGTTTCTTTAATGCATGTGCAGATTGCTCTGAATCTGAAGCACATTATGAGAGTTTTCTCTTTTATTTGTACTGGCACCAATTACTCTCACAAATCGCATACAGTCCCCTGACACCAATTACTCTCCCAGATCGCATCCAGTTCCCTGGCACCAATTACTCTCGATCGCATCCAGTCTCCTGGCACCAATTACTCTCCCAGATCGCATCCATTCCCCTGGCACCAATTACTCTCCCAGATCGCATCCAGTCCCCTGGCACCAATTACTCTCCCAGATCGCATCCAGTCTCCTGGCACCAATTACTCTCCCAGATCGCATCCAGTCCCCTGGCACCAATTACTCTCCCAGATCGCATCTAGTCCCCTGGCACCAATTACTCTCCCAGATCGCATCCAGTCCCCTGGCACCAATTATTCTCCCAGATCGCATCCAGTCCCTGTAAGCTATAACTTAATAAGTTTAACTTTCTAAATTACCCGAGATAAGTATATTCTCTTGTAAACGGTCGAGGAAGACCCATACTCTCAGCGGGGTTTGAACTCGGAACCCCTGCAGGTGAAGCAAACCTTTTTACCAATTTGCCGCTAGCTCTTTGACCAGAAAGTAATAACGCGCTTATAAACCTATATACACTCAAGTGATATGAAAACGCAACACGGGAATTTCCGCTATATATTGTATGTACAATATGCTGCTTTTAATCGAATGGTACATGGCTACGTAAGACCTTTCCTTTTGGAAAAAATACTAAAACAACAAATAATACAGCAAATAGTATTCCTTCAATGTTTCATTATTCACAGAGTACGCGTTTGGCTCAATCATGTGAGCAAACTTAGGATGCAACATTTTGCAAACTATTTACGTTAAATACAGTACTGAACTAGCTCAATTTTTCAAAGAGCTACTTCAACATTTATGAAGTTCTTGTTACAAAGTGTAGTGTGATTAAAACGTCTACAACATCACAGTTGTGTCCTTTCTCTAGTTAACTGCAACTTTCTTTTTAAAAAACATCTTGGGATTTCTTTGGAATATTATGTGCAATTAAGTGTGGAGTATATACAATATATAGCGGAAATTCCCGTGTTGCGTTTTCATATCTCTTGAGTGTATTTACATTCAAGCCCATTGCATGCGTTATAATACAGTTGAATGTTGTTTAATAGCTCATCAACACAGTATAGGTTATTTAGAGCCGACCCAGAAAGAGGGGAAGGATACATAGGAATCCGGGAACCGTGCCCTACTCTTATTATCGAATAGATTCCTATGGTTCTTTAACGTTTTCGGAGAATGGACCGATATACGGGACCGCCCGGTTTACGTCCCCATCCGACGGACGAGGCTAAGGGAAAGTGTCTTACCCAAGAACACACCGATAAAACTCAGTGGCACCACGGAGGACTGAAATATAGACATTGTAAACCATTTTACATACTTGGGTCGTTTTCGTGTATGTGTTTAATCCTAAGGGTTAAAGTCCCTCTGCCAAATGAATACATAAGGTCCAGTATAAGATATGATGGTAACAATATAGACATTGTAAACCAATTTACATATTTGGGTCGTTTTCTACTACGCTTTACCTGAGGCGATCAGGCAGACAGAGCCATCTTTAAACTTAACAAATATTTACAAACCTTTACACAATTACCTACAAAACGTGTTTGATTTATTTGATAAACTAATAAAACCAGTAATGCATTAAGGTTGTGAAATTTAGAGGTTCATAAATGCAAACATAAAACGCGTGCATCTCTGTTCTTGTACAAGTATACCTTTGGTTAAAATATCTGCACAAGACGAGTTTGTGTATGGTGGACTAGACAGGACACCGTTAAGACAGCATAGATTGATATTTGTAATTAAGTACTGGTTGAAAGCTTTAAATTGCGAAAGTATAAGCTGTCTGTAATATGACCATTTGAGACATTGAAATGATTTGTTTGTTTGTATGGTGTTTTACGTCATTTTCAACACATGTAAGGTTATATAATTATGACGGTCGATTTTTTGTGGTAGTGGCAGACCACCCACTTTTCCTGGGTAGAACAAGTACTGCACATCTCCCATCATCCGTAAGAATCGACACTTCCTAACTTACAAGTCGAGCTCCCAGTGGGATTCGAACCCGCAGCGGTGGAGTGTCTACAATAGAATTTGCAGCAACTCTGCAGTTCAGGGTGAGAAGGTCCTAGGCCCATTCTCCATATTTTATCTCGATGTACATGGAGGATGAGCCTGGCATGTTCATTCCTGTTAGGCTCCATATAACCTTTCATGTGTTGGTGCGCCGTAAAACCCAATTCAATTCACTTCCATTCCGCACTATTGCACAATGATATTGATGATTAATTTAATAGGAGAAGTTAAATAGAAGCGGTTCCATTTTATAGAGAGTATATAACAATAAGTTTTTAAATCCTTACACCTTAACATATAAATTGCACAACAAAGATGGTCTTTAACGATTAAATAGATAGTTTTATCTTCTTCTTGATTTGCCGATTTGTAATGAATACCATTACTATCGAATTAGTTTAGAGGATCAATTTAAACGGAGAGTTAAGTAGGCTTGAACAGAAGTATCAAGCGGCACCACATCATAGACATAATATATATAACAACAAGCTGTATCCATACGCCTTAAGCGATATAAAATTGTACAACAAAGATGATCTGTAATGATTAATTAGGTAGATTGCCTCTTTCAGCGGGCTTTAAAATAAGTATCAAGCGGCTTCGCCTCCTTACACATTATCTTTACCATTATTCAAAAACATTATTATGCAAGACAAAAGCTACCTTATTAGGTGGCTACACTATATATGTAGTCAACCAGCATATCCCAACTACCTCTGTATTGCAGATCGTAGAGGGTATATAACGGACATCCTTTATTACACATAATTTACCTTTTAAAAAAGTTGAAATATGAGTCAAGTAAAAGTGGGAATTTATTTTTGGCTCAAGTCTTTTGTGCAGACTCTGCTAGAAACTCAAGCACTTGCGAACTGTGTACGCTGCCTAGATGGGGGATGACCCGACCGGCACCACTCCTGCTGGTGTACGCTGCCTAGATGGGGGATGTCCCGACCGGCACCACTCCTGCTGGTGTACGCTGCCTAGATGGGGGATGTCCCGACCGGCACCACTCCTGATGGTGTACGCTGCCTAGATGGGGGATGTCCCGACCGGCACCACTCCTGCTGGTGTACGCTGCCTAGATGGGGGATGTCCCGACCGGCACCACTCCTGCTGGTGTACGCTGCCTAGATGGGGGATGTCCCGACCGGCACCACTCCTGCTGGTGTAAGCTGCCTAGATGGGGGGTGTCCCGACCGGCACCACTCCTGCTGGTGTACGCTGCCTAGATGGGGGATTTCCTGACCGGCACCACTCCTGCTGGTGTAAGCTGCCTAGATGGGGGATGTCCCGACCGGCACCACTCCTGCTGGTGTACGCTGCCTAGATGGGGGATGTCCCGACCGGCACCACTCCTGCTGGTGTACGCTGCCTAGATGGGGGATGTCCCGACCGGCACCACTCCTGCTGGTGTACGCTGCCTAGATGGGGGATGTCCCGACCGGCACCACTCCTGCTGGTGTACGCTGCCTAGATGGGGGATGTCCCGACCGGCACCACTCCTGCTGGTGTACGCTGCCTAGATGGGGGATGTCCCGACCGGCACCACTCCTGCTGGTGTACGCTGCCTAGATGGGGGATGTCCCGACCGGCATCACTCCTGCTGGTGTACGCTGCCTAGATGGGGGATGTCCCGACCGGCACCACTCCTGCTGGTGTAAGCTGCCTAGATGGGGGATGTCCCGACCGGCACCACTCCTGCTGGGACATACAGACGGGCAGACTTCGATATACGAGAGAACATTTAATTCTATACTATGGCATCTGCATGCAACTACTTACATATACTCCGTTTTTTTCGATAACTTGAAGAATAGCGTTTGGATATACCTTAGGCATATGGGATATACCGAGACCTACATTGCTACTGTTACCACCCAGAGGCGCATTCTAGGAGTAATAGAGGACCCCGAAACATTGCTGATAATTTTCAGTAATTTGTGGACCACACATACGGACCGTCTCCCAATGGGAATGCCCATGAACGCCTTCCACCCTAGCCAACGGGCACCTCGTACTCCAACGCCAGAATCTGATGAAGACTTGAACCAGAGCCTCCCAAGTCTACATTTGCCATCACCGGACAATGTAAGACGGAATCAAGATGACGATAATGATGGAGGAGGTAAATGCAGTTATATAATGTTTAGCTTTTTTTTAATGAATTATATATAACAACAATAAGTTGGTTTCATTATCTCTATTTATTTAACATATTTATCACCACCTTAAAGTCTACAGGTAATACTTCATTTATTAATATATTATTAGACGATATAATCTTTGGTAAACGTTTCAGTGAACATATACCTTTTAATTGCCCAATTCATATTGCTTTAATAATTTTTTTTTTTAGACATGTTCGATATTCAATATACCGTTGAACGTTTCAGTTAACATTTATTCTGAACCGGAGCTAAGCTTTTTTTTTCTTCCGTGTTCGCAAAGTATAATAGAGCAAATGAAAACCTTTTTTTTTTCTTCTCCAAACATATTTATCAATAACAAAAAAAACAACAACACCAAATTATCACAATTTACATAATCACATTTGGTAACAACAAGTAAATTAAATACTTTACAACATTTAAAAAATAAAGAGTCTGACTTTAACTTCTTCTTTCGTTTGAACATCTGGCTAATAATTTTGTTTTAACTAATGCGCAATAGTGCTTTGTTTATTTTGTCAAATCTTACAATTCAATTTCAATTTCAATAGTTTATTGGCATAACATATACATGTTTATTGCCTTGAACTAGGCGGGTTACAAAAACATACAGAGAAGAAACATAATACATATATACATTCACTCTTTACACTACATCAAAAAAAGAATTTATAGTTATTAGTTATTAACATTTAATAAATGTTATTAACAATTGTCAATATTCAGTATTCAATTAAGGCAAATTAATTAAATGTAGTATTTACAGAATTCCTCAACTTATATAGTAAATATATTTTCAGGTGTTATTCATTATTTTGTATTAATCAACTTTACTTCTTAATTCATTTGCTAAAAACACATACTTAGCTAAACGTTTTAACAAACCCGATTGATCAGATTTCATAAGTGAAATGAATTTTTGTTTTGTTGGAAAGGAGCAGTAATATTTAGGCAAACATTCTTTACGTAAGTTTCTATATTTTGGACAAATCATTAGAAAATGATACTCATTTTCAACAACATTCATATTACAATGGACACACACTCTTAAATAACGATCTATATTACGAAATCTACCTTCTTCTATAGCTAATTTGTGTGCAGAGCATCTTAGACGTGTTAATGCTTTTCTATGATTAACATTACTAACTGAACATATATATTTTTCAACTTCATATACTGATTTAAACATTTTATAACTTTCAAGTTTAGGCGATGCATCTACTTGTGAATACCATGATTGTAGATACTGATCAATTATTCGTTCAATAACTCTTTCAATTTGGATATTTGTTACATTGGTATTATTCCATAGATAATTAAATCCTAGACTGTTTAACATAGACATTACTTGATATGACCACGAACTTTTAATCGGTATGTTACCATTTACATATGTATCATTATTAACAACTTTACTCATTAAACTATCAGGATTTTTCATCACTTTAAACCAATATTTTATTATTCTAATCCGTCTCATGACAGCAAACGGCAATCTACCTAATTCGCCATATACGGCATTATTAGAAGTTTGACTTCTTACTCCTAATATTTGTTTTAGAAATTTAACATGAACGCGTTCAATATCAGGAGCATTATGAAATCCCCATATTTCGGAACCATAGTTTAATATAGGAGCAACCATTGTATCAAACAATTTTAATTTTAACCATATTCCATCTCTATACATAAGATCAAAGGCTTTACGGAAGTCGATGAAAGAGCAGTATAGTTTTTATTTTCCCGTTTAATTATTCTATTTATTAAACTTTGTAAAACAAAACAACAATCAATCGTGCTTTTCTTATTTCTGAAGCCAAATTGGGAGTCGGATAAAATATTATTTTCATTAGCCCATTTTCTTAACCGTACATCAAGTAAATTAGAAAATATTTCCGAAAATATACTAGTCAAAGTTATACCTCGATAGTTATTTGCATCGTTTAAATTACCCCGTTTTGGCACTGGTACAATGATACCATTTGTCCAAGAATCTGGGTATATACCCTTTTCAAACATGTAATTAAATAATTTATATAGCATAGGTGATAATATGTTGATCCCATCAATAAACAATACTCATTCTTAGTACATATTGTATAGATAGATTAGCATCATTTACATGATGTGTAATATATATGCAAATATCGTTTTGTGTTTGATGCTATTAGCTACTTTTAATATATGTTGATGGTTTTATAACTATAGTCTCTTATATTTCTAATTAGAATGCGTGGCTATCTTATAATGTTAACGATGTTTTATTTATGTTTGTATTCATTGTAAACCATGATGAGACTTTAATAAAGAAATATATATATATAAGGAATGCTAAAATCTCACAAATAATTATCACAATTTGCTTAAACACATTTGATAATGGCAACAATAATGTTTTACAGTTTGTAAGATTACTGGAAACAGTTCAAACAATGAATGTTATGATCTCACAAAACAAACTTGCCACCTTTTATTTTACATTTATTAAAGATCAAAATACAGAGAGCATTACAGGAAACGTTGACTAGTAGATTTATACAGCAAATACATAAAAAAAAATGCCAATGTTACAGAATCAATTTTTTCAAAATAATGGAAATAGAGGAATGATAAGATCTCACAAATAAGTTGTGCAAATCCATTTAGCAGTTTTTTCTTATTGGATATAATATTTACACAATATTATGAACAATTATTACAATTTACATACTCACATTTGGTGATAATGATTAAATGTTCTTATGCATATCTTATACATTCATGCAAATATGGATTGAGTGATAATATATATATAAATTATATCACTAGTATGACAACAATAATATTTTACAGTTTGTAGGTACTGTTATAATCTCACAAAACAAACTTACTACTTTTACTTTTTTTGTTAGTAAATATCAAATACAAGACTGCAATACAGAAAACATTAACTGGAAGGGTTTGTTAAA
Organism: Cyrtodaria siliqua; assembly: GCA_037043455.1. Taxonomy (NCBI): domain Eukaryota; kingdom Metazoa; phylum Mollusca; class Bivalvia; order Adapedonta; family Hiatellidae; genus Cyrtodaria; species Cyrtodaria siliqua. Next base: position 81,009 of record JAWPHD010006097.1, read on the forward strand.
AAATAAAATAAAGGAATGGAAAGATTTCACAAATCAGTTGAGCAAATCCAGGTAGCACCTTTTTTTTTCTTATTGGAAATATATGATACGTTATTATGAACAATTTACATAATCACATTGGTAAAGGCAACAATAATGTTTCAAATTACTGAACACTACACAAACAAGCAATGCTATATGTCACAAAAAAAGAATTCAAAAAAAATAAATATATATATATAAAATTTACATTAATAATAATAATAATAATAATAATTGCACTGTGCTTCAACGAAAAAAAAAAGTCAAAGATACAAAACCAATGATTATACTTTTTGAATTAAAGGCCAAAAAAAAAAGGAAAAAAAAAGAAAAAAAGATGAAAATAAAGTAACGACAAGATATCATAAATCAGTTAAGCAAATCCATGTAGCATCTTTTTTTTTATTATTGGGGATATTATATACATCATTATGAACAATATAATCACATTTGGTAATGACAACAATAATGTTTTAAATTATAAACAAGGGGTACTATAATCTCACAAAATAAACTTATCATCAAAAGAAATATATAAAAATAAAAATATACATATATATATTTACATTAATAATAATAAATTGCACTGTGTTTTACCAAAAAGAAAAGAAAAAAAAATATGTCAAAGATATAAAACAATTGATATTACTTTTTGAATTAAAAGTCAAAATAATGATAAGATCCCATAAATTAGTTGAGCAAATCCATGTAACATCTTTTTAAAAAAAAAATTAAAAAAATGAAGACAGTATCAATTTTATAAATTATTGCATTGTTTGAAGTGCCAAAAATAAATAATGACAAAGATACGGAACCAACATGTCAACAAAGCAAACAAAGCGCTTTTTCAGTTTACACATACCCTGAACTTGTTATGATACAAATAACAAAATTATGGTAAATATTAATCTTGAGTTTGTCATGTTAATAAATAATTACAGCAAATACAAACCCTGAGCTTGTTATGCCAATATATAAAAAGGGTGCAATTATCATTAACTTTTTTATGCATATATCTGGCAATAAATAAATAGCAATAATATTAACATAATTTAAACGGTGTCGATGTAAAAAGCTCCCCAGGTTAGACTACACCGTAAAAAAAACGATATAAAAAGCTCCCCAGGTTAGACTACACCGTAAAAAAAAAGTTCTACGGTTAGACTGCACAGTTTAAATAAATGCCGAACATACAAGAACCCCGTCAGTTTGCTTCAACTTATAATAAAGGTATTGTAGAATTACGCATCACACATAATTAATTATTTTTTTTTGTATGTCTATTGCTATATTGTACACAGTGAACTTATGTATTACAGATAATTTTACAGTACACCTAAATAATAATAACAATAATAATAATAAAAGTAGTAGTAATAATAATAATGCATTTTATACATTTAATTTACAACAAGATAAGTGTATATTACATGTAGGTAATTTATTGATTATGTACAAAGCGGAAACAGTCTATATAATTTAATACATATAAGTTATTAAAAATGGGGTTAAATCAAAAAATATTATGCATAACTTGGGTAATCTATATATTAAAAACTCTCCAATTACATATATGGAGAGGATTTTATCACACCTAATTACATATTATATCCGCCTAATATTCAATGGTCAACAATTACGTCTCTAGAAGCCGTTAACTCAAAATATGCCCCTTTTTGAGAAAATACGATGCAAGTTACAGGGTGTGGTAAACTTTTATTAAACGTAGCATCAATTCGAATATTACCTTGTTTAAGTAAATTCAAATAATAACCTTCATCGCTAGAAGGATCAAGATCAAATGCGTATAGAGCAAACCCACCCGTTATGTCATCCCTTTGAATCTGATTACCTGAGTCATTCCCCCATTTATTAAACGTTTTGAGCATGGCAACTAAAACTTCAGATGTCATAATACTGTCACTTATATCAAAATTTACCCTTAAAGGTGCGCCCCAACTTGGAATCCCATCAACACTTACAGAGATTTGAGAGAGAGAAAATATCCCTGAAAATTGTACGGATTTAATGTATAGTCACCAGCGACAGCTCTACTGTTTACAAATGCAATAATTACCTTACTCGGACACCCACCTTGAAAAACATTGTCCCAAGTAAAGTTCACCATGCCTTGGGGTATAGCCATCATCTTTATCTCCGTTTTTGTAAAAGGGTATTTAGCATTAGTTTTTTGTAGTGCTTGAGATTGCGCGTAAATCACAGCCGGATTTATCTGTACCCTACACATTTGTAACACCATATCCTCTATTACAATCTTATAATCAGGATTTAGAGAGTCTGTAATAAGGCAGAATTGATCTTTTGATTTCTGGAATTTAACAGTTAAACCGACCTGATTTAAAATCAATCGATCCAACATGAATAAATCGTGATAAATAGGCCCTATTAAATCAACAGTTTTACTTTCATTAAAATATTTGTACCGCTCAAACAAATATAAATTGTTACCCGTTTTCACATCATTGTCATCTAAAGATCCGGCTGCATCTTTTAACCAATGTATTCTTCGCATCTGTACCATAATTTAACAATGTTTGTAAATAAGCTTTATAATGATAATTCCCACTTGTGGATGTAATTAACTTTCCTTGGAGATAGACATCTACTTGCGAAAACAATGACTGTAGTATCAAATTTACAGGCGCAACAAACTCAGTCGTTGTTAAGTTAGTACCATTGCCACTCACGATTTTGGCTTTAACTGTTATGTAACTTTTTTTTGTGTCTATATATTCCAATCCATTTTGACCTGTTACGGAAAACTCAATAGTGGAAGATCCGGAAAGCTGAGAGATAGGCCTTATCTCTTGGAAATATGTATGATGAATAGCAGTTTGAAAGTTTGGAATTCCAAATAGTGACAACTGACTCGGTTCAGCTTCTCTGAAAAAATCCGGATTATATGAAGACTTTGCCCTAATTATCAAATATCGTCTGCTTCGCTATTTTTAGCTTCTTCTTCTTCTTCTTCTTCTTCTTCTTCTTCTTCTTCTTCTTCTTCTTCTCCTTCTTCTTCTTCTTCTTCTCCTTCTTCTTCTTCTTCTTTAATGGTTGTGTCTTGGTTTCGCTTAATGTTTTTTTCTTCGTTTTATGTTTCACTCGTTTACCTTTACCCCGCTTACCTTTACTTAACAGACCGATTCGGACTCTAGCTTTAGACGATGTGATTTTTTTATTTAGTTTTTTACCATTTATACGTTTATTCATTTTACTATGGTTACGTGCAAGTTCACTTTTAACCTGTTCGATTGTTTGTTCAACTGGTGAAACTAATTCCATTGCAACCTGTTCCATTTTTGGTTTAACCTCTTGAGATTCTTTTTCAATAGGAGTCGTATATCTAGTTCCATATCCAGTAATTGCACTCCTCCTTCGGTTAGTACCGTTCAATAAATTCAATTCATGTGGAGTATACGTTCTCTTGATTATGTCATCATAATAACTGATCCATTTTTGTGCGGAAGGTTTTTCCATCATCTAATACTTATGAAAAGGATATGATTTAAAATGAAGCGTTATACTCAAAGGCTTATCAATAAATGACGCAAAATCGTTAAATTCGTCTTTTAATGTAAATTCAATAGAACTGGAATTAGATTTAATTATTGGCACGTAATACAAATAGTCAAAGATGTACGTTAAACGATTCTGATCGTTGGGAAAATCTCTCCGTAATAGAGGTTTATTTCCCCCATTTACTATTGTATCCCCGCAAATGTCTGCGTAAATAAAGACGTTTTTTGGTGTCATTTATAGACATTCTACATCCGCCACAGCAACTTCCAAAAAACCTGAAAATTGTAACTCTTTTGCCAAATTTTACTTTGAAGTGGAAAGGTTGGTTTTGCGGAAAATAATTCAAGCATGCATTACTTTGCGCAACCATAAAAAAACTCATGTTTACAAATCGTATTTACCGCTTGCCTTCTTTCAAATTTATGACATCCTTTTCAAGAATCACTGATTAAATTAATCATTCCAACCATCAAATTTTACAAAAACTTCCTTTCTCTCATTACGCTTTCTTTTCTTGATAATCATTTCTATGTAAAATAAATCGGCACTATCTTTGTGCACCCTTTGCATCCATCTCATTTGTATACATATTTCCGGCTATTTTATGATCGTGAGAATCTAATTTTTTATACATGGGTATCCCCTGCATTAAAAATCTTTGACTAATTTTAAACAACTCTTTAGTCCATTGCTCTTGAAAAGATCTTTTAAATGCCATTTTATTGTGAGATAATCGTACAATATCACCAACAGTTAAACTAAACCTGGTATTGATTTTCTTATCAACTTTCTTGTTTAGATATTGAAATGCCCAAACATCAGTAGCATTGTTTTCGTCGACATCTTTGGAGATAGGTAGTTTACAGATATATGTGGTGTACTGTTATAAGTTTGTACAATTTTTTGTAACACATTGATATATTTCTGTGTACGCTCTTGCACTAGATACCTATACAGTATACCTTTAATTGTTTCCATTACCCTTTCACAATAATTGGCTTTTGTTTCATTCAAGCTCACGTGGTGATAAATGTTATGTTTGGATATAAAGATTTCAGATGTTTGTCATGGAATTCCAAACCACCATCCGTATGTAATTTGCGGGGGAAATTAGTGGTTTTAAAAATTGACTTAAATGCTGTTAAGACTGAAATGGCGGTCTTATTTTTTAGCGGTCTAACTTAAACGTAACATGTAAACATGTCAATTACACAGGAAATATATCTAGGTACGAAATTCATCTGTTTTACATATGTGCCACATATGTATTCTACATATGTATTTCATATTAAAAGAACACATATGTAATAAATATGAAAAGAATACATATGTGATACATAAAGGTATATTGACCTGAAAACCGTATATTGACTTTTGTATATTATAAGTATGAAAAATTCAATTTCCATGAATATTCAAAATTCAAAATTCAAAAATTCAAAATTCCAAATGTCAAGATTCAAAATTTCAAAACAACTCAAAATTTCAAAATTCAAAATTCAAATTCCAAAATTTCAAAATTCAAAATTTCAAAATTTTAAAATTCAAAATTCAAAAATTCTAACAAAATTTTGAGTTTTGAAATTTGAATTTTGAATTTTGAAATTTTGAATTGTTTTGAAATTTCGAATTATGAATTTTTTGAATTTTTGAATTTTGAGAATTTTGAATTTTTGAATTTTTGAATTTTTGAATTTTGAATTTTTGAATTTTCTTCACAATTTATATAAACACTATATGCATTGAATATATATTAGTTTCATATGAAATACATATGTCAACAGTTCATATGTGTCACAGGTGTATTACTTTGATGTGTAAACAATATTTGGTACATATGTGCCACATATGTATCATTTACATATGTGGCACATATGTAAATAATATTATGCACATATTGTATTAATATGGAAATCATAAGAAAGGAATACATATGTGTCACACATCACAACATTTTTTCTGTGTACAACAAGGATAAATTTAACGTGATCATTAGATTTAGCTAATTTACACACATCAGCTAAATCTGCATCATATTGTTAAAATGGATCTGATACTAAAATCCTTGCACGAGGAAATCTTCGTTGAACTTGCGTAAATAAACCATATACATCTTCATGCTGTAAAGCTTTTTTAATCTGTTTTACTCTAGGAGAAAGTTTAGTTTTGTTTAATAGTTTATGAAGTTTAATTGGGCCTGAGTAAGCGCCCGGCTTGCCAATATCAAAGTACATATTCCTCACTGAAGTTGTTTTGTATTTGCTAGCCATTTTAAAAAAAACTATCGCAAAAAAGGGCGTACGTCAGAACATATAAAGACGGTGTAGTACCGAAAAGCAGTAGAAATCGAAAAGTATTCGATCGTTCAGACACAAAACTGGTTATCAATTGATATTTAATAACTAAAACTACAAACTAAAGCTACGATGAATGCAATATGCTTTTCATGTGAACAGTGCCTACGGAAATTTAAACGCAAAATGAGCTATGAGCATCATCTTCAGTCACATTTTAAAAAGCACATCTGCTATTTGTGTGCAAATGTATTTAATAGGAAGGATAATCTAGATCGACACGAAAGGGGACATTTTACAGGATACGTACAAGCCGACGATCCGAAATATACGTGCCCACATTTTTTGATATTTGAATTTGACAATTATTTTTCGTTGTTTCAGCATGTATGTAGTACCCACCAAGTGCCAACGGCATCATCATCATCATCATCATCATCGGCAACATCTACAGCCCATCAAAATCTCCCACCAGTCGGGATAAAATACTACAATCCGCAGTCCAGCAGCAACCATCCATCGACAACATCGGAAAATCAAAGCGGAAGTTATTATTCGTCGGATGTGGACGCTTTAGATACATTTGTGAACAAATGAACAATATATCCAACTACTTATGATAAACATGACTTATTAACTTTTTTTTCGAACGTCAAACAGGGCATATTGGAAAATTTAAAAGTTCTAGTTCAACTATTGACTCATATAAAATGGTCTTTGACAGTTTCTGTTCAAATGATCCGTCAAACCACCGATGGGATTGAGAGTTTGGCATAGCCACATTTTAGAGGCGATGCCTGTATTCTTCTTTCGCAATATGACGAAATAGAGCATTCCAATAATGATTCATATCGAAAGATGTTTAGGTCCTTTGATGAATTTATAGCGAAAGGATCGGGTTGGACTTTAAAAAATATTCTTCATATTTCTATAGACACTTTAAAATATAAACCGCTTGGTGGGAGTAGTTATATGCAAATTCCGTCTACATTACGACAATCAACGTCATTAGTAAACGTTAAAAATACTGATGATGAAAAATGTTTTTATGGAGTGTTTTAGCGGCTCTACATCCCGCTGAAATTCATCCAGAAAGAATAAATAATTATATAGATTATGAATTCGAATTAAATATGGCGGGAATTCAGTATCCTGTCAGCCTTAAGGATATCGCGAAATTCGAAAAACAAAATAACATTTCAGTAAATGTACTTGGTTATGAACAGGGGAGATTTCCCCCTCTTTTTTTAAGTTCTTTTAAAAATGCTGCCAGTGAAGTTGATTTACTGTATATAGCTAATGCAGAAAACTCTCATTATTGCCTCATCAAAAATTTGAATAAGCTTTTAGCAAGAACAAAACCTAAAAATCATTCGTACCATTTTTGTAGATATTGTTTACAAGGTTTCAGATTTAAAAGAGTTCTTGATGATTTCACACCTCAGGTGTGCATCTTCAAGAGTTCTTGAGTTCTTGATGATGAACACCTCAAAGTACAATTTTACCAGAAAAGGGAAAAGATGAATTAAAATTTAAAGAAATATATAAACAGCTTCGGTGTCCTTTCGTTATATATGCCGACTTCGAAATTTTTTGCTAAAACAATTGATACGTATAATCCCGCTCCTCATATATCTAGTACAACGGCTACAACATTATTTGAGGCTTGTAGTTATAGTTATCAAATTATTTGTGTTGATGAAAAGTATTCTAAACCGCTTGTTGTTTATAGAGGTCCGGAAGTCAGTAAACACTTTTTAAATAGTCTAAAAAAGGAGGAAGTTAAAATACAGAAAATACTTAATCATATTGAACTGATGAAAATATCAAAACAAAATGAAGACTGTTTCAGGAAAAGCACTAGATGTTACAATTGTGGGGAAAAAATAGTCTGTATTAAAGTTAGGGACCATTGCCATATAACTGGGAAATATAGAGGAGCGTGTTGTGCACGGTGTAATTTAAATTTAAAGTATCAAAAATACATTCCAGTTGTATTCCACAACCTGAAAAACTTTGATGCACATATTTTGTGCGATGCTATTGGTCTTTTCAAAGAAGATGAAATAAAATGTATTCCCAGTAATATGGACAAATATATATCCTTTTCATTAGGCAATTTAAGATTTTTAGATTCATATCAATTTATGAGTTCATCTTTAGCTAATATGGTGCAGGACTTAAGTCAGAAAGGTTTCAAACATTTCAAACGATTATTATGTTAATTTCCAAATGTAGACATAGCCAATTTATTGTTACGAAAAGGTGTGTACTGCTACGAATATGTAGATTCTTTTTCCAAGTTTGAGGATACCAATTTACCAGATAAGGAAACATTTTATAGCACTTTAACGAAGAAACATATAAGTGATAATGATTATGAATTTGCGCAAAGAGTTTGGAGTACATTTTCAATGCAAAATCTAGTCCAGTATCATGACTTGTATTTGAAACTAGATGTTATATTATTGGCTGATTGTTTTGAAAATTTTAGAGATATGTGTGTAGATTATTATAAACTAGATCCATTTTTATACATGTCCTGGGCTAGCGTGGTCATCAGCTTTACTAATGTCAAACTGTAAGATATCTTTGTTGACGGATCCCACTATGAACTTATTTTTTGAAAACGGGATTCGTGGGGGTATGTCTGTCATTTCCCACAGATTGTGTGAGGCTAATAATCCTTATATACCAGAAACTTATGATCCATCCCTTCCGAATAAATACATAATGTATTTTGATTGTTCAAACCTTTACGGAAAAGCTATGTGCAATTTTCTGCCTGTTGGGGGATTTCGCTGGTTAGATGCTAAAGAAATAGCAAACTTTGATGTGACATCTATTCTCGCAAATTCAGAAAAAGGCTACATTTTGGAAGTTGATTTAGATTATGAGTCAGATCTTCATGCACTATGTACAGAATGACTATCCTTTATGTCCAATGACTCAAGAAATATCCAATGACATGCTTTCCCCGTATTCCTCTGAACTGTGGGCATCGTTAAATTCAGATAAAACAAGACCAAAAAGTGCTAAACTAGTAGGATCTCTCGAAAATAAACGAAATTATATTCTTCATTATGGTGTGCTTCAAACATGTTTGCGGTTAGGAATGAAATTAGTAGGTATTAATAAAAAATAGAATTTGACCAGTCTCCTATCTTGAAAACATATATTGATTTTAATACTGAAAAACGTAAAAACGCTTCGAATGAATTTGAAAATTCATTCTTTAAAATAATGAATAATGCCGTTTTTGGTAAAACAATTGAAAATGTACGCTTGCGGGCTGATATAAAATTAGCGCATACTCAACAGAAGGTATGCAAATTAGCCGCAAAATCGTCTTTCAAAAGATTTGAAATATTTAACAACGACTTAGTTGGCGTTGAAAATATTAAAACTAAATTACGCTTAGACAAGCCAATATTTATAGGACAGGCAATTCTAGACATGTCAAAAGTTATAATGTATAATTTCCATTATGACTTTATCAAAGTAAAATATGGGGATAGTGCAAAGTTATTATTTACCGATACTGATTCATTATGTTATTGTATCGAAACGGAAGATATATATAAAGATATTAGCGATCATAATATTGTATTTGACTTATCTAATTATCCCGGAGATCATCCGCTTCATGATAAAAAAAACTGCAAAATACCGGGAACATTTAAAGATGAGACTGCGGGAATACCTATTCGGGAGTTTGTAGGATTAAGATCCAAAATGTATAGTTTTACATACGGTGGTAATGAGGCGAGTAGAGCAAAAGGTATATGTCGTGCTACTATTAAATAGGACATCCGACATATGCATTTTAAACAGTACTAAAACAAAATGCCATATGGATTCTATTCGTTCGAAAAATCATACACTATATGTTATGAATATGGTTAAAACAGGATTAAGCGCTTATGATGATAAACGACATATTTTAAATTGTGATATTAATACATTAGCATATGGGCATACCAATTTAAAGTGAATACATATTCGTATTACTCACCTCATTTACGTATTATCTCGCCGTCGCTGTGCCGCTCGTGGGAAAAGCCCGATGAAAGTTTCCCTCCACGCCTGGGCGCTATATCCATATTTTTAACAATAACATGTTTGTGCATTATATATATATATATTTTTTTTATCGTGAAGCGGATAATATAAATATTTATGAATAGGTATATAAATAAAAGAAACTGTTTCTTTTTTAAAGCCGTTTAATATGTACTCATGTATATGATAATCATACTATTTCATGATATAAACAAATGATATAAATAAAATATATTATCAAATTGTATATTGCTTTTGTATTTTTCCTTTTATACACGCCACTTTACTTTCAAATTCCCACTACCAAGTTAGTAATTCTGTTTTCCCGAGCCTCAGTTTTTATGGATTCTGTTCGATAATATCGACATGACAACCTAAGAAAGAAAATGTGAATATATGTTTTCTGGTATTGTTGATGAAATTGGTTCACTTTTAAATAAATCTATTATAACAGCATCGTCGATAAGTTGTAATATGCTATGGCAAAAAAAATCGTATTACATCTTTACTAACAAATGTAATTCTTATTTCGATTAATCTTTCCAATACTTTATTGGCATATATAAAATCAAAAACACCTTGCAATCTTTTGTTGAACATATCAACTTCAACCTCGTCTGTCATTTTCTTTTAAAACTTAAACTGATTTACAAGTCATTGAGCCTCCTTGTATATGCGTCTTTTTATCAATTCTCCTTTTCTTAATAAGTAACTGCGAATAATTGATCGTTGCTCCTGCGGGATATGAATGTTTATATTATCACAGATAAGGCAAATACAATAATTAAAAAAATAATTATATAAATCAAGTTCATGTATAGCCTCGTGAAAATATATATCTAAAGCTTGCAACATGCATATATCTTTACAAACATGATTTTTATTATCAGAATTCTCCTTTTGGCACTTGGCGCAGTTTTTAATAACTTTTTCTCTAGATATATCCAAGATACTTTTAGCACAATAATATATGAAAACATCCGTTATCAATCGTGTGCAGTATTTTCTGTTTAATTTGACAAAACAATGTTTCATGCCGTAATCCATTGAAGGATATATATGTTATAAAGGTTAATCTTTTTGATGTCGCTATCTAATCAGATGATATTTATGACGGGTATTAAGAAATTTCTGAATATAAATATATATATATATATATATTCCAACCCGGCGAGTTCTAAAGGTTAATCCTTTATCACGGAGCAGCAGTTCGGAATGGGTAATCCTTTATCATTGTGCAATAGTGCGGAATGGAATTTGAGGGGACCTATTGTCCTCGAACTAGCCTGCGACCCGGCCAGTTCTCAAGGTTAATCCTTTATCACGGAGCAGCAGTTCTAATCCTTTATCATTGTGCAATAGTGCGGAATGGAATTTGAGGGGATCTATTGTCCTGGAAGTAGCCATATCCTTCTACTCAGAACCAACACATATACCGATATAAGCACCGCATATAATGCCGCAACCATCTCATATAATCATACAACCACATCATATAATTACATAACCATATCATATGATGTCAGCACCTCATATCATGACAAAATCACCGCATATAATGATATCAGCACCTCATATCATGACAAAACCGCCGCATATAGCGAAATTATGATCTTAAGGCAGCCATGACGTTCATACTTTATCATTGACCATCAGTTATATACAAGGGCGTGTTTATATCACTTTTAAACAAGACTAGCAGACAACTTCATACAAAACTGGAATACTCGTTAACATGAATCATCGAAACGGTACTTTTTTGTGTTTTCTCGAATAAATCATGTCTAGAAACTGTTCAAATAAGAAAATAACATTTCGTGTGGCGTTGTCTAGTTTGAGAATGTCTTCCAATAGACTGCAGATAGTTTAAACATATTTTATTCATTGTATTTACAAGTTAAGCATATATACAATAACAACAAATAAAGGATTGGAACGGAAGCGTAATGCTTATTAAGTTCCTTTCCTTACCATGTTTATATGTAACACTAGAATGGCAGACCTATTAAAGATTACTCAAGAAGAGAAAATAAAAACAAAATATTTCTTATACAATGGAAAATGTTATCAAGATTTAGAAAGAAAAGTACGTTTGAAAGCTAAGAAAAACCACAGAAATATTAACAAACAGAATGGTCTCTTGCACCTATTTGCATTAATTGTCTCGCCATTTCTCGTGACACCAACGAGACCGGGTCGTGAACGGCCATTTTGTGAAGTACCGCCAATAGTGAAATGTGAACGACATACAATTCGACCAAACATACGTATATTGTGACATGTTATGTGCATGTTTTGGATATAACTTCAATGTAAGTATAAATTTACGATTAAAAACTGTTTGCGGACCTTCTTTTAGTGTGTAAAAGTACTGTACGATGTATTTTATGCATATGTTGTAAGTTGTAAGTTGCATTATATTCGGGTATTCCGTATTTCGGATGGTTCGGCATCAACGAAACTTTCCTTCAAACTCCTCCTTCATTTGTTCATAAATTTCACTGAAATGTTTTGCTTTGTGAGAATAAATGACTTCTTAGTATAGGTATTTTAGCGGTTTCAGGCCATTTTGATAATTTCTTTTTGTCCATTAGTCCCTCAATCTTGTGATCATTTTAATTTTTTATTTACTTTCTTTAAAAATAACACCGTTTTACCCATAAAACTTTCCTTCAAACTCCTCATTCATTTTTTCTCAGATTTCACTGACATCTTTTGCTTTGTGAAGAGAAATGATTTCTTAAAGGTATTATAGCAGTTTCAGACCAATTTGATAATTTCCTTTTGTCCATTATTCTCTCAATCTTGTGATCATTTTAATGTTTTTATTTACTTTCTTTAAAAATAACACCGTTTTACCCATAAAACTTTCCTTCAAACTCCTCATTCATTTTTTCTCCGATTTCACTGACATCTTTTGCTTTGTGAAGAGAAATGATTTCTTAAAGGTATTATAGCAGTTTCAGACCAATTTGATAAAAAAAAATTGTCCATTATTCTCTCAAATCTTGTGATCTTTTTAATGTTTTTATTTACTTTCTTTAAAAATAACACCGTTTTACCCAGAAAACTTTCCTTCAAACTCCTCATTCATTTTTTCTCAGATTTCACGGAAATCTTTTGCGTTGTGAAGAGAAATAATTTCTTAAAGGTATTATAGCAGTTTCAGACCAATTTGATAATTTCTTTTTGTCCATTATTCTCTCAATCTTGTGATCATTTTAATGTTTTTATTTACTTTCTTTAAAAATAACACCGTTTTACCCATAAAACTTTCCTTCAAACTCCTCATTCATTTTTTCACAGAATTCACTGAAATCTTTTGCTTTGTGAGGAGAAATGATTTCTTAAAGGTATTATAGTGGTTTCAGGCCATTTTGTTAATTTCTTTTTGTCCATTAGTCTCTCAATCTTGTGATCATTTTAACGCTTTTATTTACTTTCTTTAAAACTAACACCCCGTTTTACCCATAAAACTTTCCTTCAAACTCCTCATTCATTTTTTCTCGGATTTCACTGAAATCTTTTGCTTTGTGAAGTTAAATGATTTCTTAAAGGGATTATTGGATTTAATGGCAGATAGTTCTTCTTTTTTTTGTCCATTCTCTCTATCTTTGATAAAAATTAACATGTTTTTTATTTCGTGAAAATTAAATACATGTAACTCCTCAATCATGTTTCATATATATATGTCAGTGACATATTTTTCTTTGCGAAGAGAAACGATTTCTTAAAGGAATTATGTGAATTCAATGGCAAATATGTTATCTTCTTTTTATCCATTCTCTCCATCTTTGGGATTAATTATCATGATTATACCACAAACCTGATATTTCTGTGATTATACTGTCATTTCTTATTTCTTGTAAAATAAATACATTTTGACCGATATAACTTTCTTACTCCTATAATTCATTTTTTCCCCATAGATTTGAAGTAAAATATGTGTGTTTTTGAAGAGAAATTCATAAAGGGGTTATATTGCAGTTTCATGCCATTTTGATAATTTTATCTATAATTCTCTCCATCTTGAGACTATACTTTTAATGCTAAATTAAAAAAATAATCTTATAAAAGTAAAACCCAAACCATGATTTCTGTGTTTCAATGAAATGTTTGATTGTAGTTGTGTATTTATTAATTTTGAAGTTTCCTGTAATACCGGTATTGTTCATTTCTGTATTACCCATTCTCTCCATCTTTCATATGTTTCCAAAAATTGGCCAATATTGTTGAAATAATTTTCAAGTGATCATGATTGAGGTAAAGTGTGTAAGGTTAATCATCACGGAAAAAGGTAACATAGTTATGCGCATCAAAATAAAAGTTATGCATATACAAGATATAATCAACCATCAAAATGGTCATAATAGGTTACGCATAACCAAAACTCATTCATACAAATGTGTGTTTTCATTAAGCTGTCTGTCCCTTTTTTAAGTCAACGATTTCATTTTATTGATTAAAAACTTGCAAGATCAAATACATTGTTCATTTACTATGCAGTTATGTCTGACACACAATGCATTTATAATTAGTGAACAGGTAACGTATAGGATAAATCACACTTGATGATGTTCTGTACATAAATATTAATTATATACACAGAGTTCATGTAATATAATATATTCATATAAGTCCATACTCTTTATGGAGTCCCATGCTGTTGCTGTGTATACCATACAGCACATGGCACAGTTATTCAGCAGCCTTATCTGACTGATTGCATAATATGCTGTGTATACCATACACCACAAGTCACAAGTATACAGCACCTTTGATCTGGTGGCTTATCTGATTGATTGCATAATAAGGCCATAAAGTCCCCATGCAGCTGCAGTGTATGATAATAAGCACTTTACACATTTACCAGTGGCTGATTACATGGTGATTGTCAGACCCTGACATCATTGAGTGCAGCTGTATATTTTGCAAATGACACATTATAAGGCATGATTATAAGGCCTTTCTTAACCCTTAACCAACTACATAAATGTAAATATAATGTACTGTTCTTTCTTTGAATTAAGACCATTCCATTTATGTGACAAAGGGGTGTTTTGGGGGGAAATTACTGATCAGCAGTCAGACATTGTAAACCCTGATCAGGGTTTAGAATAGACGCAGATGCTATTATAGTCGTGCTTAGCGGGTTAAGGGTTAATAAATAGTATTGTTTGCTCTTGCCTGACCCAAGATTTCATAATTGGGCATGTATGCAGCAAGGCCACAAAGACAAAGCTGGTATTGCTCTAGCCCGCCAGTGCCATTGATAACCCTTCATTCGGAAAAACATATGCCTTTTGGGGAATCATTTAAAAACAGTGGAATAAATTTTAAGGGACGGCAATTAATTTTGTGAATCAAGCATTAAAATAAGTATCTAATGATTTATTAATCCATATATGACTTTATTCCGGCTTTCATTTAATTAAATAAAAGCACTTTCCAGTGTATAACCATTCTAATCTAATAATTAATATGAAATGCAAACTATGTAAAAATAATAACAAAGTAATGGGATGCTGCTAGTTTAAAACAAATCAAGATTGCCGTGTGTCCCTTTAATACAAATATATTGTAAGTAAGTAAATAGTTTATTAAAGTGACATGTGCATATACAATTCAAAATCAAACATATACTAAATAACTGAAAATTAAGCACCCGGCCCACAGGACCCTTTACATACACTTTGCATCATTCAGTTTCCAATCATATTTAGATATACAAAATTCCGCAAAGCTGTTACACAGTTAAGGGTATCATCCCACAGAAAATGATCAGCATGACACGATGTTGGTCCTTGTTGAACATTATTTTGATTCAACATTAAACATGGCTGCCAGCGGCCATCTTTGTTTACATAGAGTTATATAGTAAAAACTTATATCGACTACTCCTCTGAAACTTGCTACTTAACAGATTTTCATGAAACTTCACAGGAGTGCAGATCTAGCTATCAAAAACCTATGAGTAGAGCTTCAAGGTCAAACGTTTCCTATAGATAATACAGACAATAATTAATATTATTTTTAAAGGGACATATATTGTTTCCTTCAGAATGCCAAGAAAGATAGATCAAGTGTCATTCAGGTGAGAAAAGGGACAGCCACTGCCAAAAAACAAAAGTTTCAAGCAAGATCAGAGGATCATCACTACGATCACAGCAATAAAGCCAAAAGCACTATACATCATGAGGCAGAAACAGTACATGTTCTGCAACTCTGCTTGAAGTTAGTTTGACATGCCTTGAAGAAGAAGCACATGTATACATAGGTGCAATTAATAAGATCGATTTTGCTACTGTTTCTGAAGAATGTGTGACACTTTGGGATGACTGTTATTTTGGACGATGTGTTTGCTGATGAATCTGAGCTTTATAATGAAGTATACACAGGTGGCACCGTGCGACTAGTGACAACGATTCTGCTACTGTTTCTGAAGAATGTGTGACACTTTGGGATGACTCTGTAATTATAGAGGATATGTGTACTGATGAGCTTAACAATGCATTCATTGCATGTTAAGATACTGGTTATTTCTCTACAGATAGCCAGAATGATGAATTACTGACAAATGACTCCTGTGAGCTATCCATGCCTGATCGACTCGAAAATGAACTATTGGGACGTATTCCAGAAAAATATGTTTTGCGTAAAACTTCAGTGAAACTTCAAGTGCTTGAATTCTATGACAGTGGTGACGCGTCGTCAGTGAAATTATCTGTGGATATTTATTTATATAACCTTTTATGTGTTGGTGCACCGTAAAATCCAATTTTATTCACTAATAATGAATATGACAGATTGCACATATGCATTATTGTAAAAAAAAAACTAACAGGATGCCGCGAGTTTTAAACAAATAAGATTGGCATGTGTCCCTTTAAATGTATTAGAAAACAACAGCCTTGTTTTGATAGAATCAATGGTTTAAATTTCTATTCTTGGCATATGACATTGAAAAATGAAAAAAGAAGTTAAACTGTTTAAATAACGGTTTCCTAAGTGGCGCAAGTTTTTAACAAAAAAAATAATATAATGTATTTCATCTTCAGTTCGATTACATATAGTGCAAAGTCTGTTTTCACGTGATAATTTAGGTTTAAAATAACGACCACGTTCTATAAGTAAATCGTGTGCACTCTAATTCTAATTTTTCTTTAAGTTCTTTTGTAATTAATTTAGGGAGTCCAAATGACAAATAAATTTGTAGACTAAATTAGTGTAAATCTTCGAAAAAGTTAGTATGAAGTTTATTGTCGTACAATTTGCATTTTAAAGAATTAATTTCAGCAGTGATATCTGCAGAATACTTCTGTAAGATTGTTTGTGGAATTTGTTTAGCATCCAATGGTCTTGGAGCATCTGTATATTTATTCAAAGATTTTTAATAAGAATACCGTGATCTGTGACCTTCATTGAATACGGTCTCATCAACATTATACATTTCTTTTAAAAATCTATTATACATGTATATAGTTAAATTATTAATCTCTAAGGTTAATTTATATAGTTTATATACATGATATATACTAATCCAAGCATGTTTGTTTATTATAACGAGTGTTGTTGACTCATATTTTGAATGTAACATGATAATGATAATTGTTGAGGCAAAAAAAGTTGGATGATAATATTGGGATAGATTATGATGGACCTTTTTTACACTCTTCCACAGTTGGGAAAATTCTGGAGTATTTTAGCTCATATTTATTCTGTTTGTTATTGTGATATTATAGTATTTCTATGTTAAAGGGACACAAAGCAATCATGAAGTATTACAATTTGAACTTTATTTATTAATCTGGAATTATGTTTTTTAATTTAAACTGTTTACATATAATTAAATAAAAAGTAATACAATTTAGAGTTATCAATTTTACTTCATTACTCTACCATGTATATTATTGGTGCGCAATATAATAAAAACTTGTAGTATGCTTTTGTTTTGAATTATTCAGTGGAATACATTTAAGTTTCAAAAACGTCCAGATTACCTTGTGTCCTGTTTAACTTGTATCTCATCCAGGAAAGATTATGAAATATAAGGAGGAGCGTAATGCTGATATTGTTAATTTAAGAATAGATAATAAATTATAATATCAACACCGCTTTTTTTACAATATATTTAATCTTTTACAATATATTTAATCATTGATATGATGTTAATTTATGGTTATTCGTGAAACTTTTGGTTTTAGCAGTGGGGTAAAAATACAAATACATTATACCAATTCAAATTTCATTTTGCAAACAGCTATTTTTGTCTTCTTATTGCTCACTCCATGTTTCACCGAAAAATCAACTGGATTTCCTAAGTCTTAGACACATGCCTTACTTTTCATGAAAAAATAATTATGCAATTGATAGTAAATAAAGTTTGTTATATTATCTGGTGTATTTACTTGTTTAAAGCTCTCGTATAAAATCCATGTATACCCGGTTACATGTAAATGGTGACTATGGTGACTAATTTCGGTACAATTTATCACCGCTTTCCCAGGAACTGGGGCCCAAACAGGGACTCGAACTCTGGATCTTTGGCTTACTGTGGCAAAAACTTGCACAGGGAGCCACACAATGCCAATCAATTAATGGCCATATATTCAGACACTCCCCTTAGCCTCGTCCGTCGGACAGGGACATAAATCTGGCGGTGCCAAGTATCAGTCTCCTCTGAGCATTGTAAAGAACCACTGGAATATATTTGATAGTAAGAGTAGTACATGGTTCCCAGACTAGAAGTATCCTCCTTTCTCTGGGGCAGCTCAAAATAACATAAAATGCGTTACACACAAATGTATCGGTGGACCATAAACTCTAATTTAACATATATATTATACTTGAGTTTCGTTACATCCAGGTAAGTGTGTGAAAATAGTTACCTTTAAGGTTTTTCTCGTGTTTCTTTAGAACATGACCGCGAAACCCTGAGATGGATTTATAATCTTTGTTACAGTCCGGACAAACATATACAGTGGCGCATTTGACACATGCGTACATGGTAGGTTCATCATCTTCAGTATATTCCCCTAATAAGAACTCTAAATCAATATCATTATCCCATGACAGAAAATTGTCTTTTAATACTGTAATTTGATACTGTAAAACCGACATACTGAGGACATGAACATATGGTGGTTTTTATATACCTGAAGAATATTCGTTAATACACAGGACTATTTGACAGACAGTCATACAGACAAGCATGCATACACAGATCACACACAAGTGTCAAATTACATTACTTTATCAACATCACCCCTAAGGTCTGGACTCAAGGTGTATATTGGGTATATTCACACCCCATTGACGTGACATCGCTAAAACAACACGGCGATCTTCAGGTAGACAACCTTGCCATGCATCTTTTATTAGGGGTAATACACACATACTGGTGTGACACTACATGTAAATCGCTATAACAACACGATCGACAGGAGTACATCTATTTTTCACACTTATTTCGGCAACTAGGTAGCTATATTTTCGCTCATATTATCTGGTATATTACACCTTTATCAGAACTCCTATTGCTTGTCTTGAACGTACGATAAATTATTAATTGCTATTTGATTTATTTATATATATTTTATTTAGAACTGGACAATTTGAACGAACGATTTAAAAACAGAACCCCTTCGTCAATCTTTATCTTTATTGACGCTTCCGTAGTAACTGTGTTATTCGACATGCGCATGCGGTGTTATTCGACATGCGCATGCGCGTAACTAATCTCGTACCGCTTTTATGGAGAACAAAGGGTGGTCACGAGAAATCGCGATAAAGCGCGAGGTTTCATATCTGTTTGTTGTTAGATCTGTGGAAAAACGCACACACAAAAGATAATAAAAATATATATATATTGAATAATACTAATACTATATAAAAAAAAAGTGTAAGGGAAATCTGGGCGGCGACATTGGGTAGTGGCGAACCATCCGTACTAGCAGCATCTAACCTATTCATTTACTGATGTTGATAAGTTATGTCAGTGTAAAATCGTTTGCTTTTTAATATAAAATTTTGCACATTTTCGAAGATCACTTCATTTGTTTCGTAACTGAGATTGGGGTCACCACATAGGAGAATATTAGTTGAGATAGTACATGTATTTGAAAGAGAGTTGATAAGTTCTAAGCGAATAATGTGATAGGTTGGACACGTGAAGAATAAATGTTCAGTGTTCTCGATACTACCACAGTGACACAGAGGAGAGTCAATTATATTTTTGATAAACAAGTGATGGTTTAAAATGAACTACAGTTTGTTCTGAGACGTGTGTGTAGGATTTGTGCTTTCCTGTCACCTGTGTAGTAATACTTCGGGGGACGTGTTTCATGGGTAAGATATCGTTTGAAAGAGTAGACAGATTCTAAGGATCTGGCGTCCTGCGGGAGTAAATTCCATTCACGAACAACAGAAGGTAAAAATGAATCGGAGTAATTTTGTGTTCGAGAATGAATTATTTGAAGATTATTTGCATTTCGTAAGCTGTATCGAGACTCTTCTCCTACTAGAGGAGGAACTAATGTAGTAAGATACGGTGGTGCCAAGTTATGATTCATTTTATAAAAAAGAACAAGCTTATGTTTACGCCTTCGAGCGTCAAGCGTTTCCCAGCCTACTTCCGTGTGCAAATTATTTAAGGATACAAGTTTGGTAGCTCCTGTTACAATTCTAGCTGCTTCATTTTGGATTTTATCTAGTTCCAGTTTTTTATAAAGTGTGCAGTTATCCCAGATAACATCCGCATATTCTAACAGGGGCCTTATAAAACTAATATATATTATTTCTAAGGATTTACGATCCAGCTGGAATTTAAGTTTTCTCATTATATTTATTCTGGTCCATGCTTTAGCTGTCATATATTCTATGTGGGAATGCCAACTGTCATTGATATATATTAAAATAGAAGAGGCCCTAAGATAGAGCCTTGTGGTACCCCTGCGTTTATAGAAATCCACTCTGATTTAGCACCAGGAACTATAACGCATTGGCGTCTATTTTCTAGATAATTGGAAAACCAGTTTATAAGTTCATCCGACATACCAGCAGATTTAAGTTTCGCTAAAAGAGCTTTGTGCCATACGCGATCGAAAGCTTTGCTTATATCAAACTCTTACTTCTTTACCTACATCCAGTGCTTGACAGAAAGTATTATACAGATAAGTAAGTTGATTTACGGTCGAATCGCCCGGCATGAAGCCAGACTGCAGAGCCGTTAGAAAACTATTGACGCGAAGAAAATTAAATACATGTTTAAAGACTAATCTTTCCAAAACTTTGTTAATGTTACTTAAAAGAGAGATAGGACGGTAGTTATTAACAGATGATGGGTCACCGTTCTTGAAAGCGGCACACACAAAAGCTTCCTTCCAAATATTCGGGACTTTTCCATCAGCTAGAGATTTATTAAACAAATTACAAAGAGAAATTGATAGCTCACTAGAAAGTTCCCGAAGGATACGGATGCTAACTTCATCTGGACCAGTTGCTTTACCAATTGGGAGACACTTTAAGACGGACTGAACTTCATCTGGGGGTAAGTACCATTAAATGCATGCTAACGTTACTAGGGGGCATGAAGGGAACTTCGACGTTATTGTCATTTAAAATTGTCTGTTTTTTAAAAAAATCATTAAGTAAATTAGCCTTTTCTGTTTCATCTGACACGTCCTGATCGTTGTATAAAAGAGATGGAATGGAGGGTTTGTTATTGGAAGAAATAAAGGTTTTGAGTGTTTTCCACCAGTCCCTTGAGGAAATATCAGGGGATTTAAGTTTACGGGAGAGACTATCGAAGTAAATTAGTTTTGATTCACGTATAATGTTATAACTTCATTTCTAATTTGTCTAAACTTATCCCAGTGGTGTTGAAGTGTTGATAGTTTGGCCTTTTTATATAATCTTTTTCTAGCTCTAATTTTTCGTTTTATTAAGTTGTTAATCCAAGGAGGTTCGTAAGGTCTAATACGAATTATCAGATTTGGAATGCATTGTTCAGTTATAGATACAATTGTGTTTGTTATATTACTTGCATAGAGATTAATATCATCATCTGATAAGTTCGACCAAACAGTTTCGATAGCTTTACTTCGCAATAGATTATAATCACCTTGATTTTATTTCCAGATTTTTCTAGTATAATATTTGAATTTAGGTTTCTTGAACTTGAAAATAGCAAAAATTGGACAATGGAACTGCAGATAAAAGCGGGACGTTGGCATTAATCACAGAATGAACGTAAATGTATTACATGTGACGTTCTAGATGACGAATCCCGAATTATACGAGTATTGGTTGTACTTTATATATTTTACAACAAAAACATAACAAAAAAACACAAATAAAAACACACACACACACACACACACACACACACACACACACCTAAAAACATAGCTTATCAAGCGGTACTGTAAATACTTTACTTATGTTCATGGTTTCAAGATCCGAAATGAATTGTATTATAATCATTAAAGAAACTAACCCGTCAAATAACGGAAAAATTAAACTACAAAACTCTCAATCAAACCTCTTGCCACGTGTTTAGGTCATATAATAATGTATATGTGCCAATTAAAAGTATAGGTTTAACAAATACACATAACTGAATATGGGGTAAAATTAATTATGAGTTGGTAACTCTTAATTCTGGGGTTTGGGGGTTTGGCCTGGCTAGTTAAAACCGATTTGATGTTGTTTCTAGAGTTTGGACTCTCAAAATAGGTAAATTATACATAATGTAGAGGATATTCAAAGCACTCGTGAAAATACAAGTTTTCTCACTTCTCGATGAAAATAAATCCTCTATTCACTCCAAAACAACAAATATTCTATTTATTATATACTTTTTATCATGCAACACTACCAAACTGTTTCAAACAGAAAATACGTTTCGTTCCGACAGTTCCCCTTTAACGTATTCGCGGATAAATATAGTAATGCCATCGCGTGAGGCGATTTACATATATTTACATATATTTAGTGCGCATAGAATATAGTTCTAAACTTTGACACGAATTATGACTGTTATAAGCAAAATATTCTCACTGTGAAAATATAAACAATGAGAATATAAGGTTTATTCTAACCATACAATCCACTATTACACTGGGAAGTATATAATAAATATACATATATACCTCATCGTCAATAGGTTTAGAAACGGTGAACATAATGATTGTAAAATTTGGCTGTTGTTGGCGGAATAGCTATGTTGAACCGTAAATTTCACAATTTGTGAAATTTACGTTTGGCATCTTTAGCAAAAAAGTATTTTTCACAAAGTAAAACAGCACGAAAAAAATGCAATAAATGATTGTGTAGACGAAAACGTCACTTGTACATACAGATCGGCGAAAATATAACATTATTAGAAAAATAGGCGGAGCACAACACAACAAGACAGAACAGAACTGAACAGAACAGAGAATGGAACAGAACAGAACAGAATAAAATAAAATAGAATAGAATATAATATTATTCCCATTAATGGTGTGCAGTTTTTAACGGCAACAAAGAATGTATTAGTTTGGTTTGTGTACAGCTGTACGATGTACGTTTTTGGTTTTCTCTCATACGATCCATTAGGAAGAGACGGCGAAGCGCGAAATAACTTTGAAATTTTGAATCGTGTTCTTCGCGCTTCCCCAGTGCGTCTTCGTGCTCCATAATCGTGTTTTCGTGCATTGCCTAAAGGCCGATGCTCCAAGCTACGATGACGATGCGTGATGGTGCAATGGCGATAAGTGAAGGTGCGATGGCGTTTTGCGAATGTACAATGGCGATGCGCGAAGGTGCAATAGTGATGCGCGAAGGTGCGATGGCGGTGCCAGAAGATGTAATGACGATGCACGAAGATGCGCTGGCGGTGCCCGAAGGTGCGATGGCGAAGCGCAAAGGTGCGATGGCGCTTCGTCGTCGCATCTTTTCGCTTCGTTATCGAAACATCGGCCTTCTATAGTCTTTTTTATGATAGCAGACATGACAGACCTAACGATATGTATTGATAAAATACTTTACATCATTTGGTCCGTTAAATGGGAGAGTTTTAATAACTTGGCGTTTGATGCAAAAATAACATAGAACAGTCGTAAAGGTAAAATCGCGCCACGTTTACCATATTTTAATGGTTACATGTTTGTCCGTAAACGAAACAAATGAAAATATCAATACAGGTAAATCCCTTTTATAAAGGTTCAGTACCTACAAATGTGTCCATACTACATGGGTGCCCCTACTTTAGTGCGACCTTTGAAGATAGCCGCCTGGCGGTTGCACGCTTGTGTTATGAGGAATAAATGTGTCATGATCGGTCTATGTATGTGGAATATACAGCGCGGACACGAATGTCCATACAAACTCTATGACCTCTAAGCGCCCAGCAACATTGACCATGATTTCTTGTGACCATAACATATATTTTAAAACAGTTCAATACAACACAACATTTAGTCACTTGGGATATACTGTAAAATAAATGCAGGAGAAAGAAAACCACCATCCTTCTTTTAAACTAGATGCCCAAGGGCAACATGTCCAGCCCGCCAGTGCGACCTTGACCTTTGAGACACGGGGTCTCCTTATAAAGAACATTTGTATCAACTTATTTGAAAATCCCTCAATGCATAAGGAAGCTCGAACAAAATCGGACAGACGGACTAACGCACATACACCGAACTGATATTGTGACGACTATGTCAAGCTGACCGCAAGCGGGCGTGACACAAATGTTAGAAAAAATAGAAAAGAAAACAAGAGGGTCATGATGGCTCTAAATCGCTCACCTGAACTCAAAAGCTCAACAAGTTTGGTACCTGTATGTATCTTAGTAGTTATAGGCCCGACAAGCTATTTCTAAATTAACATTGAAGGTCAAGGTCACAGTGATCCAATAATGGTACGTGGCACTCTGTCGTCCTAAAATGAATCAACGTACCCATATTGGTACCTTTAGGTGCTGTAGTATAATCTATGGGTTATGGTCCTTACTAGATATTTCTATTTCTGACCTCGAAGGTCAAGATCACAGTGACCAAGTTTTGGCGCCCAACATCTCAGCATCCCAGTATGTATCCACATACCAAATTTGGTACTTGCATGTGCTGTATTATATGAGTTATTGCTCGGAAAACCAATAGAACAATCATTGCTAAATCAAGGGCGCATAACTTTGCTTTAAATGATCCTATCTAATCAAAATTTAAATTGACCAAATGCAATATGACATTTTTGCTAAATCAAGGACAATAACAACTCTGGCGTTTCTAGCCCATACTCGATCTTGACCGAGATCTTATAGTCATACACATTCTGTCCAAATAGAATTAAGATTGGTCTTGAAATAAAGCCTCTATAGGGTTAACAAGATCAAATACAGTTTCTTGCTAAATCAAGGGAAATAACTCTGGTGTTACTAGGCCGATATTACCGAAACTCGAACTTGGCTTGCATTTTATAAACATTCACATTCTATCTTAATATGGTTCAGGTCAATAATTGACTCTACTGTAGTAGAGTAGGTAGAATATGGCATTTTTGCTAAATCATGGGCCATGACTCTGGTCATACTTGTACGATCTGGCCCATAATCGAACTTGGCCGAGATCTTTTGGTCATATATTTTTTATCCAAGGTTGGACAAGATTGCTTGAAAAATGTGGCCGCTAGACTGTTAACATACCAATTGTATGATATAAACGATAAATTGTATCCTGTCAGCTGGCTTTAAAAAATACGTTCGTGCGAAAAAGTAAAAAAAAAGTCAAACGTATATGTCACATTTTCCATTAGTGATATTTACGGCCGTATTTGTAACAAAAGTGTGAAGAATTCGCACGAATTCCTTACACGTGTGAAGTATTCGTTTCTGTGAAATTTACGGTTCAACATAGCTATATATTGTTCGGGGCGCTTGTTTCAGTCAAAGGTTTTTCAGCATTAACTTGAGCAATTTTTACAATGGGTTCATAAATTATATATCAATGGAACAGGATTTTTTAGTGGTAAATAAAAATGCCTTAATTTTGAAAATCAGTTGAGGAATAAATACTTTACAGCCAAAATTTTATTTTGGTGGGGCTTTTTCCCATGTAAATTCCTTGCTGATGGGACAATAGAAAAAATCAAATAATCTCAAATAAATTCAGTTAGCCTTAATATTTTGCTTTAAAACTTCTAGAGTGTTTTCATTTACATTTATTCAACACATTAAAACCATTTTTGGATAGAAATTCTAAAACTATATATTTTTCAAATGTTTGACGCAGCAGAATTTTGCATCGAAAAGGATCTATCAAAAACAACTTTTGCATGTAATTTTTTTATTTCTCAACCGATTTTGAAAAGTAAGGTATTTTTATTTTTACCACTAGAAATGTATGTTTCAGTGATATACATTTCATTTAGGTACTATTGATTTTTTTCTTAACAATCCAAAAAAACCTTTGGCTCAAACAAGCGCCCCAAACAATACTTTAAATACTGGTTCTCTCCCAAGAGGTAAATTTTGAATATGTCAAACTATAATGTTCGGGCTATTTCCAGTGCTGGTGGCCATCTCAGATGTCACATTGACCTCGTCTGATCGCTCGCTCTACATCCAATTATTAAACATACATATAACCGAAAATTACAGTCGCTACTTTTTTTGGCGCTCTGGCTTATACCAATTAATATAATAGATTTCTTCATTAAATTAAAATGAAACGCTAGCCGCGATCATAGAGCCGAGGGAAATAAGTACCATGTTTCGTGAAGTTCTGGAGAAAAATATTACAGTTTGTATCGACACCTCCTGCAGTTAGTGTCATATACTTATAAGAAAGTAATAGGCGTGTTTTGGGGAATGGTATACCAAAAATTGCATGAACTGAATGTAATGAGAAGAACTGACTTAAACTAAGACGAGCTGTGTATGTAATAGGAAAACAATAATATTCCAAATGACAATATATCAATTCTGTCTACATAATATGACTTGTTTAACCGAATAAAATAGTTGATGGTTACGACATTTTTTTATTTGATTTTACTTCAGATATAACGTGAAAACAACACGATTATTGCTTTATTATGTATAATTGTATATAGCATCAACTATTTCGAAAGGTTTTTAGTGATTCACGATGCCAGTGAATTATTATTAATGATAAGATTAAATGAAGAAACATGTTTAGACACCACTAGATTGTTATTGTGTTGCATTCAGCACTTTCAGTGCTTTGATTTAATATCATGACCGTAAACCTATACTATAGAGAAGCTTAAACTAGTATAGTGTGCTGTCATCGGAATTGGACAGAGGGACCTAAAACCTTCAAATGATGTTGCTTCGTCAATCGCAGGTAAAGAAATGAAAAAGGTTTGCAATAAAACTGCCTTACCTACGGCTCCCAGCTATGAACTGGATTTCGAGTATGTGTTTATTTACAAATGGTTTGCAGGATCATTATCCTCTGGAGATATAAGGTCATAGGTAATAGAGTAGACCAGGTTGGATCAAAGCTCAAGAACAGATTGATCGAATCTATAGAGACGGGCAATGTTAAATGGTATCCTACATAATTATCTATAGCAACTAGAGGTTGTTTTTAGTGAAAACAGATGTCTCCCCCACTGGGGAAAAGGCCATAAATCCGGAAAATATCATTCACGCGGAACACAAAGATAATATTCGCAACTAGACTTGGTACTGAACATCCTTGCCAAGTATCGTTGGAATCCGGCTAGGGGTTCAGGAGAACTAGCACTATTAAGACCTTTACTGTAAAGGGTCATAACTCCACCAAACATTATTTAACCTGAACACGGCAAAGATATGCGCCTCTAAGCTTGGTACAGATCGTCCTTGCGAAGTTCAAGTTTCGTTGAAATCTGGCCAGGGTCTCTCGCTCTCTCTCTCTCTGTCTCTGTCTCTCTGTCTCTCTGTCTCTCTGTCTCTGTCTCTCTCTCTCTCTCTCTCTCTCTATTTGTTTTATATGACTATTTGTTTTATATAACTTGCAATATATTACCTTGATATCCTTGTCTAGGTTGTGCCAGCCATTAAAAAGTAAACAATATGTATAAAACTTGTTTTATGCAACTGTTTAAATCACCTGTATTGAAATTAAATATTGCGAGTAGCATAATCTATAAATATACTTCGTACAGGTAGTGACCAATCCAATACCATGACCAGGTATGTAAAGTAATATATGAATGCATCTCATTTGCAGGCTATGGGACCAAGTAAGGTGGAAACCGATAAGTTGAGCAAACATGGCTCCGAAATTCATTTTTTTTTCATCTGTACATGTCCATATATTTTTTATCAGAAGTTTATCAAAGTTGCAAAGTTGCAAAGAGCCAAAGTAAAATAGTAACATTTTATAACTTAACAGTGTGCATATCATATCCTGAAAACATAAAACAACACTTACAAGCATCGTGTACTTGGTCAGTATGCGATTGCTCACTAGGAATTTACATTTTAAAGAACATTTCCATCTTCAAACATCACTCAAAAAGGTTCAGCAATTCATTTTCTGTTAGGAATAGATTCAATTTAACGCTTTAACACTTTCCTACCCCGCTAGGCGGAGCTATAACTCGAATGTGCAAGCCTGAATATAGTACACGAAACACGGTGCTTCATATTGTTTTGCTACGGGTGTAGCGAGTTATTTGACTGTACTGGTTGTAAGAGTTTTTCATTACGGTTAGTTTGAGCTAAATTGTGAGCATCTGTACGGGTATATTGATCAAATTTCTGTACGGGTGTGTTCGAATATACAAGAGCTAATACACGAAACGTCCAAACTGTCTTTAAACATTATTGGCATAGCTCGTGATGTTCCGTTGTCATGGTGGGATTATATAGCACTCTGTGGCGTAGCTAGAGCGGTTTTCAAAGTAATCAAGAAACATATTATGCATGTAAGATAAGATAAGACATAAAAAAAGTGCTTGTGTGTGTGTGTGTGTGTGTGTGAGGGGTGGAGGAGGGTGGGTTAGGGGAGGTGGGGGTTTAAATATTTTAGACGTAGATAATCTGTGGTGCATATTTTTGTAATGCCTGCTTTGATGACTTAGTCTGAATTTTCTTATAGGGCAATGTGTACGCAGCTAAGCACTCTGCGTACATTTAGCTACGCATCTGGCAATATTCGTACTTATAAAGAAAGTAACTCTTAATTAACCATGTAGTCTCGTTACTATACTCCAAGGTTATAATGAACCATTTATCAATCTAGTATAATTACATTTATTCAAATATATTCAAATCTCAGCAAATTTAAGAAAACTATCGACATCATGTTATACACGTTTAACAATGTCTCGATTTATACAAATCTCGATATATACATATACATGCATATATTATTCTCTATCAATTGCAACACCATATTTCAGTTTTATATTACTCGCTACTTATTCAAAAACGAACACAGAAAGGTTGTCATGAGAAAAAGTATGTGCCTATATATGATCGGGGTTAATGGTCGCTTCTAACACTACATGTAGTTCAGTCAAGTCACGACGGTGTCTACAGTGTAGACACATGCCAAGGAACACAACGCAGTCACATTACACTGATATTCTTTGATATCGACTTCATAAGACAGCTTAGTAAATTAACTTCTGAAAGAGAAGACTCGAAGTATTCTTAAAATGTTTGAACACGAAGCGTTCATTCGCGAGCAGTTTGTCAAGTACCATATATTCAACCCAGATTTCCCGTTGATTTCGGCATGTAGACGTTTTCTACGGTATGCATTCGATTAAGATTTATTCATAAAAAACATTCGGCATCGAAAATAAAGCTTTAAAAAGAATCAACTTACGGATTTATCCACTCACCAAGTGGTTTTGACGTATTAAATCCGCCATGTTTTGCTCAAATCATTGGTTTCCACCGTACAGGCTCCCATAGCCTGATTTGTGCATTGATTTTGTTTCTTGAACTTTGACAGGATTATTTGATTGAGATTTTAATTGATAGCACTAAGTAGAAAAGGTAACATACTGCAAGCTTTATTGTAAAATTAAATGTATACTGTTGAGTTATAATTTTGGTTGGATTCACTTTGAAGTGCCCCATTAAAACCTTCTTATTTATGTTAGTTTTTGAAATATGTTTTATCTTTCTAACTAGTGTAATGAGATGAGGTACTGCAGTTTGATGTAAAGATATGTAGAAGTATTTTAAGATATTCAGCCCCATATGGTTCCGGGGCAAAGAATAGGGCCACTGCAGATCCCGTTGGAGGGGTAGGCAGAGGGATTCATGTTCATTTTATCATTTTTGTTCATGCTCATTAAAGGTCTTCATTATGACCCCTGCATTGTTTCAGGTACCATCTCGCTCACATCACTAGAGCAGTGGCAGAAAAACAATAAACTTGGCTCCAGCGTAAATGGAGTGTCTACAATAGAATTTGCAGGAACTCTGCAGTTCTGCAGGTGAGAAGGTTCTAGACCCATTCTCCATATTTTATATTGATGTACATGGAGGATGAGCCTGGCATGTTCATTCCTGTTAGCGCCATATAACCTTTCATGTGTTGGTGCGCAGTAAAATCCCCAGTTCAGTTCAGTTTAAGATATCCAAATTTGAATCTTTCTATTATTCAGGGGACAACAATACGCTGCAAACAGTCCCTTCTGTTCAAGGGGACATAATCCTTATGCTCAAAAGATATCCTTTACTTGCGGACAGTGTCCCTTTAATTAAGTAATGTTCTATATATAGAATATATTACGTTGTGTAAACTAGCTCGCTATATGTGCAAGTATGACTGTGCTATCTTTACCAGTTGTTTACTTATGGAAGTTAATACACAATCATGTTTGGAGTTGGCTATTTTCTATTTACACGCTAAACAGGTCAGTGTTATTTATTATTACATGATTGTTAGTATTATCACTATAATGTTACTGTCAAACGAAATATGGCGATATTCATTTTGTATATAGTACACACTTGTCACACTTGTATATTGTACTTTATTGAGGTTCATTTGCTGTACCCACTAGTTTCGTCGGTGTGTTCATGGGCAAGGCACTTTCCATTGGCCTCGTCTGTCGGATGGGGACGTAAACCGGGCGGTCCCGCGGCGTGTATCGGTCTATCCTCCGAGCACGTTATTTAAAGAACCATGGGAATATATATATCTATTCGATAATAAGAGTAGAAGGGCTGATGGGGGTCATTGTCATACACGGTACTACAGAAGGCACCCGGGGTACATTTATATATACAGAAACGTACCCGAAAATCATCGAAATCCAGAAAGGCCCCCAAATATACATAAATGTACCCGAGACAAAATACAATGTCGAAAACGCGGCCGTGACGCTTTCTGTTACTTTACGGAAACGAAACGTTCATTGTTTACAAAATGCTTTTTAAAAGCCGCCAGCAGTTGCCTCCGCCTTAAAGGAATGCAGTTGACCAACTCTCCTTAAATGACGAGCTGCATATTGTTGTTTACTTTTTTGCGAGGGGTTTGATTATTTACAACTTCCGGTTTTACGACAATACGTTCTGTACTAACTATGGCAGCCTAAATATGTTTTAAGAACGCAATATTGTTTAAGCAGTTGTTTTTATCAAGTTCTAAATTGTTTCAATTTTGAGATCTTGTTTGTCCGGGTACGTTTCTGTATATTTGGGGGGCCGTTCTGGAATTCAAAGAGTTTCGGGTACGTTTCTTTATACATAAATGTACCCCGGGTACCTTTCTGTAGTACCCGATACGACAATGACCCCATCAGCAGTAATAGGCTACTCGGTGTATATTTTGAGGTTGAAGTAATTGCAAAAGAAATTAATCGTTAAAACTGCGAAAGTACGTGTTTATATCAACTTATTACCGAAAGTTACACAAAATCGCGGGTGTCCTTCTTGCTAAAATAAGTGTTTGAACTTCGCAAAAACACTTAATTTTGTAATGCCATTCGCGGTATTTTTCTATAAGCGCGTGCTAAATGACGTCACAACTTTTATGTCGCATGTACCGTTGATAAATGTAAACATTGAGATTCGTCTAGTAAGACATTTCATAATTTTAACTATCATATTTTAACTGTATGTGTATATGTTTTGTGAACTCTTGGATAAAGGCATGTACTATATATATGAAACCTTATATGAACTTCTTTTTTTATCTGAATTCACTATTTTCAAGCACATTCATGCATTTCAAAGAAAAAGAAAACTCAGTAGGTTTTTACATTACACTATAGGTGGGTGGGGTTACGTTCCACCCAATTTAGCAATACGTATTGTAATTCTGTATATTTCTTTTACGTATTATAAGCAAAATTCATGCTTGTATACCATTCCTGACATTTCTGCTATTCGATAATAAGAGTAAACAATATTATTGGAATACAATACTAGAATTTTGGACAAGAGTTTATCTCGTTTAAGAATTTCAGATTTTTTAAGTGCGCCCTTGATCAAGCCAACATTTTCCAACTTCGCAAAATGCAGCGATTGACAACTTTTAGTATGTAAACGTAAACATGTTTGCGACCTCAAAACAGCAGGAATATTTTCTTTTGCAATTAGTTCCAGGTTAGGCCATGCGTAGGGTTTGCCTGACCAGCCTATAGGGCACGGTTCCCGGATTCCTATGTATCCTTCCCTTCTCTCTGGGGCGGCTCTAAATAACCTATAGGCTACTGTGTTGATGAGCCGCTAACAACATTCAATTCATGTTCTGTACTGATTATATACCATACAGGTACAGTCAACGCTGTTATCGCACTTCTACGCATATAAACAAATACACGTACCTCACCAAGGGAAACTTTATCCTAGATTATCATATGATATAAGAAACAGTCATGATCATATGAAGACTGAAAAACATGGCTCTTGTGATAGTATGTACCTACCATAGAGCCATGATTCCTTGTTCTTTAGTTTTCTTCAGGACCCCGAACCGAACCACAACATTTTCCGCTAAAGTCCACAAAAAATATTGTCGCTAAAGTCCACAACACTATTTCAGAGAAAAATATAATTATGAATTGTTTTCACTTTTGTGAGAAATATTTTAGCATTTTTTCATGAATTTATGCAAAACATATTTGTGCCAGATGTAGTTTACATGTATAAATGATCCATAAGTTTTGTAAATATGCAATATTTGGCAGGAAGAAACAACGTACACTAAATTGTAGGTAATAAAATAAATTGCACTAAAGGTAACAATTTCTGCCATAAAGGTAACACCATTTTTAACCTACACTAAAGGTAACATCCCCATACCCTAAAGGTAACAACACATTCTTGGTTAAATTTTTATTGGAAATTCAGGTTGCTCAACTGAGTGTGGGATTGTTTCAAATTGACTGACTGAGATTTATTAGATCTATAATAATGTATAAAATTAAATTAATATTGATCGTTTTGGAAGGCTTTTAAGTAACAGTCATACCTATTAAGGTGTCCGATTGTATGATACAATATTTTACCAGGATTGTGGTACAGTCGGACACTTTCATTTTGTCAAATAAATGAACCCAACAATAAACGAATATACATTTTTATATTTTAATCATCAACTACGTAACTTAATTGAGCAAATGGACACACACTTCAAAGAAGTACGGCCAACAAGATCGAGTAATATCGCAGACTTGCTGGTGCGGTTAAATGTTTGTAAATGGCGCCAGAACAGGTTTTGCTGACGTATGCTTTATTTAACAAATTAAAAAGTCTGTTACACTTTGCATAATAATAACAAACTCAAAGCTAAGAACATCGATTTTAAATGGATAAGATTAAGATATACCGGGAAGTACTCTCAAAATGTGTCGTGAGTGTAATCATGCGTCCGGGCTGTCCGAATGTACCGGGTTTGATCCTAATGCAATTGTTACCGTTAGGGTCGCAACACACGTATTTGCTGACTGTAAAGATCGCACCTAGCGCTTTAATGCTTCTTCCTGCCAAATATTGCATATTTACAAAAACTTATGGATAATGTAAACTACATCTGGGGCAAATATGTTTTGCATAAATTAATGAAAAAATGCTGAAACATTTCGTACAAGTGAGAAAACAATTAATTCAAAATTTTGTTTTTCGCTGAAATAGTGTTGTGGATTTTAACGACAACGTTTGTGGTCTTTAGCGACAATATTTTTTGTGGACTTATAGCGGAAAATTGTGTGAACTTTGGCGTTAGATTTTTTGTGGAGTTGTGGACATAACGGAAATCTATGTGGACTTTAGCGGAGTTGTGGTCTTTCTAGGAGTTGTGGTCTTTAGTGGTGCCACAATGCCTGCATAACCATCCGCCGTATTTCAATAGAACAAACCTTAAATACCACAACTGCACGCAGAAGACTTACCAAAGAGAGGAAAGGCGCCGATATTGCTAGTGCTCGAAGACCACTGTTAGAGTTCCGACATTTTCATTGTTTACATTCGAAATAATCTCGTTGTCGTGTGACGTCTCGCAATCTCATTGCAGATTTATCGTTCCTTATATTCAATGACTCTGGGTAGAGATTGGACGTCATGGACATCTCGTTCCCTATTTGGAAACTTAACCCCTCCCTACTCACACATCTGACGCTTGTCGATTTGTGTCATGTCGAAATGTAAACATTCCAGAAAATGTCTGCTAAAAACATGGACAGTCGTACGAAAATGCCTAAGATCGACGAGGTATTCTTCTGTTTGGTGAGTTTTATGCATGCACGCGTGGTATTTAAGGTTTAGTCTTTGAAAATACGGCGGTTTTTTTATGCAGACATTGTTTGGTTCTTCAAAAACCTCTACTGATACCTAAACATTCTATAAAGGGTGACATCGTAGCTCTATTGTATATAAGGTACACACCATAAGAGTTGCGATTCTCGCAGATAGATCATATGATAATTAGGGTAACATTGACATGATTTAAGAAAGTAAAAAAGCACGCACGCAATAACGCACACCACGCACCATAAAAGCGCGTGCCCCACCATCGCCACTGGCGACCACTAATAGCAAATCGTTGATACGCCAGTACGAACGTTTATTCAGCTGCCGAAGGCAGCTGACTCCTGTATGGCTTTTATATCTGTCAGCAGACTGTGACTCGTGTACGTGGCCATACGCATACTTTACAACTTGAATTCCTAGAGAACTAGTCTGAAAAACTTGAATGGTATAAACACATATTTTGTAATGTTAAAAGGTTACCATTTCACTTGCTGAAATGATTTTTTCGTAAACCAGTCTACTGAAATGTAGCATGTAATCATTACTATTATATGTATATTAGCGACGAAACATTCAGAAGCCTCAATAGTGCAGTTGGTCGAGGCACCGTGTTAGTGCCCAGGAAGGAAGGGTTCAACCTGCTGATTTCCCTTTTCTTTTTTTTTCTTTTTTAATTTTCATTGGTTTATATTATTCCTTTACATTTTTCACTTTGATAACGCAATCTTATAATTACACATGGTAACAGTGAACAGTTTATATGTGTTGTAATGTACACTCTAACGCACACGTGAACAATTGTATTTCTGTGGTGATGTGTACTTCTAGCACGTCGCATTACAAGGTAATTGTAATCAATATGTAAGGCATGTCAACGTTTTTGATCAGAAAGAAGCGAGGTCGCCCACTTTGATTTAAAAATGCTTGGTAGGAAGAACTGATGGTAAAAATCTGGAAGAATGTAAGAAAAAACGGTCTTGGCGTGTTTATGTCTCCGTGACAACATTTATTTTTTTCAATATTGTTTTAACACCCGTGACTTGATATATTATTATGTTAACTTCTTGGCTCTCG
Source organism: Cyrtodaria siliqua (assembly GCA_037043455.1). NCBI lineage: Eukaryota > Metazoa > Mollusca > Bivalvia > Adapedonta > Hiatellidae > Cyrtodaria > Cyrtodaria siliqua. Next base: position 116,715 of record JAWPHD010006097.1, read on the forward strand.
GCAGCTATTTTACGCTTGCGTAAAACCTTGCTTGTCATCAACTTATTTAAACTTCTATATACGGCTATATACGTTGTTATGTTTTTTGAGCCTCTTCAGTGAAAAGCTCTATAGTGTCATTCGTTCGTTAGTGTAAACATGTATGTTAAACCCAGCAATACACATTTATGCAAAAAGTAGGCCACCGTGTCCGACCTTGACCTACTTATTTGTCCTTTTGTTTAGTGTGTGGGAAACTCAGTTCTTTAAACATAATTATATCTATATTGATAACGACTTCTTCCACATCCCTGCTAGTTTAACACTAGAAGTCTCGGGTCGGTGAGTGGGTGGGTGGTAGGTGAGTGAGAGTGGAGGTGGGTGGGTGGGTGGGTGGGTGTGGGTGGGGGGGGGGGGGGGGTTGTGCGGGTGGATTGGGTGAGTATACAAATGAGGTCCGTAAATACTTCAGTCAATAGCATTGTTTGTTTAAGGAGCATAACTCCAAAACGGTAGAAGGCACCTTTTTGAAATTTGCTGCCAATGTATGTTTTGTTAGTGTGTAAAAGGGACAATATACCTGTTTTACCTTTGTCTATTACCGGGTATTTGAACCTTCTGATATGATTCCGTTCATTTATCGTTGTTAGAATCCTACAGCAGCAGATACTTCATAGTAGAATTGGTGTGAAATGGGAGGACGTCAGTCTTTTCCAGTTGTGCCCCTCCCACGAGAGAGGGTTGTCGTGGTGACAGGAGGCAATACAGGTAATGTAGCTGAAACTAGCACATTAGTAATGTTGGATTTGTTAGATGATCTAAGTGCACGTGTTAGATGGTCTGAGTGCTATAGCCAACAGCAGGCTCCATAAGACCAGTGCTTATATCACTGCGCTGTCTGTCCGTGCTCGTATCTCTCCTATATACCTTTTTTTCTTTCCAGTAAGATGTTTGATTATACTATATATATATATATAACTTTAATAAGATGTGTGATTATTTATTTAAAATTACGTATTAGTGCTAAAATGGCTTCCCTGTAACATTTATGTTGACCTTTGATCAACTGAATCATCTTTAGTTGAGATATGCACCGCGGGAGTGGCTTAAAGTTATTCATCCGCCTCTCACGCGGAATGTCATGGGTTCGATCCCCGGTCGGGTGATACCAAAGAATTCATAAAAATGGTAGCTTGCTTGATGCATATACAGGGCAGAGATGGGACTGGTGAGCCTCCTGTCAGTATAATGTGAGATGGGGTATCATTTCACGTGTCTACGGCGCGGTATACTAGTGTGGCAGAACTATAAACTATAAACTATGTATATCTCACTGCTAAAAGTAGATTCCGTCGTGATATGTGTGAACGTTGTTTAAAGCATACATGCATAATTATAACCATATCTATAGTTGAGATGTATTTGCAGGGCTTGGTTACGAGATTGCTAAATGGACAGCAATGATGGGTGCGTCGGTAATCATCGCATGTAGATCAGAAGAAAAAGCAAATGCGGTATGTAACTATGCCATAAATTCAAAATGGTCATCATCATCATCATCATCATCATCATCATCATTATCAGCATGACCACTACAACCAACACCAATATACCATCGTCAGCAGTCACTGAACCACTTGAACCACTAACACCCTCCTCCTCCTCCTTCCTCCTCCTCATCATCATCATCATCCCCATCATAATGACACTACAACCAACAGCAACAATACCAACTCCCTATCATCAGCAAACACCGAACAACCACCAAAACCGTCAGCATCATCATATTCCTTCGCCGCATTTTCATATTCGTCATCAAAAGCCAGAAATTTCGTACGTTGCTACTTTTTTGAGGAGTACAACCAAACGTAGAACATTAATACCGACCTTTACTTACATTTCTAGCAACACTGTTACTTTTCTAGAAACACAGTTGAAGGTTTACGGTTTGCACAATTCCTTTTCAAATTTTCTACACTGATACAGTAGCTACATTGATATAATAAAAGGTCACAACGACTTTGACCTACCTTTTAAAACTTCATTGGTTAGCTCGGTTTCTGAAAGCCGTTTATTCCAATAATATGCTTACCTTCTTCTACCATACTGCTATCAAAACCCCAACATTTTACATTGAAGAGACTGATATCTCCATTTACTCCCGATGTAAATGGAGGACGAAGCGCGCGTATTTATATTAGCCTCTCCTCTTGCACGTCGTAAACTCCATTTTTATTTCATTCGAAATGCAGATGGAGCATCCGCATCTCATAAACCATGTTCTAGGTTATTGCTTTTAGTTTGCGATTAATTTTCAGACACTTTCCTTTTCTTAGTTTAACATGCGCCCCCTTAGAGGTAAAAGGTGCTAACTAACATTTCCACAGAAAATGGTTTTTGGCATATTTAGATTCCTTTTAATGATATGTTTCTTGTCAGAAAATATCTTTTTTGCATATTGAATCAATCTGGAGATATTGATAAAAAGCATAAGGTGCTATCTGCTTTACATAAAAGTAGTGTGCGGTAAAAGGAGTTATGTGTATACAACATTGCGGTAAAAGGGGCCATTTGACAAATAGCACCTTTTCCCCCAAATTGTTACCTCAAAAGCATTGGTTTAAAACATGATAAATGGGGCTAAGTGGTAACTAGCTCCTTATGCCTCTAAGCATTTTTACATCTTGTGTATTGCTAATAACCTGGATAATTGGTGTGGACAGATTTGATATCACATTACCTGTTCTGGTATGAAGCAAATTATGTTCTAATTACCTAATGACATTATTCTGTGTTAATCTTGCATTTATACAGAGATTTTTCAGTGTGAAACACGCTCAATTAAATCAAAACAAAAACATAGATGAAAATAATAGGGTAAGTTTGTTCATTACTGAAGGCTAAAAGGAAGAAGAACATTGATGGAACCGAAAAGGCCAAAGTTTTGAGTAGAAAGATATCATATCTCAATCGGCTGGATCAACTACTTGCCAGTAATGAACTGAAACGTGTGCCTGTCCGTGCTGACGGAAATTGCTTTTTCGCAGCAATCGCAGAATGTGTAAAATTTAATGATTCAATTTTGTCACACATTGATGCATTTAGAAATTCAGTGTGTGACAATGATGGAAAACATTGCAAGATACAGTAAGTTTCTAAGTGTAAATCAGATGAGGAAGATCAGACTGAATAATTTAAAGAAGATATTGAGCTTCTGCGTAGAAGTGAGGGATGGAATGCTAATATTGCTGATTGTTTACCTTTAGCAATTGCTGACAAGTTTAATTGTACACTACGCATATACTCCAGTTCACTGGCAACCCCGTCATTGATGTAAAGCCTTCTGAAGAGGCAGAACAAAGGGATAGTCTCCGATGCATTGAAATAGCATAAACGAGGAACATTATGAGGCAACACAACCAATAACGGAGAGTTCACCAATTAGACAGACAACACATCCCCAAGATGACTCTGACCTACTACAATATTCAACTCCACAAGAAAGTACATCCGAACATACAGAATTAAAAGACACAATACTAGTTGGCTCAGATAAAGACGACTCTGAGTAATGATAAAAAACTAAGACAGTGGAGTGTAAATAAGAAGAATATCGAAAAAGTAGTCAAAATAGAACATCTTATGCATACATCCTATCAGAAAGGTTAATAAACAGATCACAAATTTGAATTTTATGAAGTACATGGCACCTTTTTTGCTTCAAGAATAAATTGTTTTCACACATTTTGTTTGCTGCAAAAGGGACTATGTGTCAAATAGCACCTTTTACTCCAATTTTTCTTTGAAAATTGGTCCGTGGAAAAAGGTGCTATGTACAAAATTGATTATATTGATTGAACTATTGGTTTATTATTGGTTAAAATATGATTTATAAATGGTAGAAATATAATCCCAAATATGTGCTTAGTTTCGTTTTTTAGAATTAAAATCCTGATTTTTCACAAGTCCTTAAACCTTTAAACGCGTTTTTCTCGAAATAATGAAAAATGTACATAGCACCTTTTACCTCCGAGGGGGCGCATGTTTACATTCTGCTCCGTATGCTACGGTGTTCCGTTAGGGCCATCGTAACATCGCGTATCGACCTTTACAAGTCGATGCGCGATGGTACTATGGCGATAGCACGATGATACGATGGCGATGGTACGATGGCGATGTTACGATGATCCATCGCGTCATCGCCATCGTACCATCGCCATCGTACCATCGCGCATCGACTTGTAAAAGGTCGATGCGCGATGGCACGATGGACCATCGTACCATCGCGTTAAAAGTCGATGGTACGATGGCGATGACGCGATGTATCATCTACATCGTACCATCGCCATCGTACCATCGCGTCATCGTACTATCGCCATCGTACCATCTTGCCATCGTCATCGTACCATCGCGCATCGACTTGTAAAGGTCGATACGCGATGGTACGATGGCCCTAACGGAACACCGTAGTATGCTGGTAGTCAAAGTTGAGGTGCACTGGTGTCCTGCAGCTCTTGTCAAATAAAGGAGTGTAAATTTATATTCTCTATACCTATTTTCCTGATACTTTTTTTTTGAATTGCACTGCAGGCAATAAAGAAAATGAACGAAGACTATGAGCAAGCAAAAAGGGAACTAAATATGGAACATACAATAAGGGAGTATGACAGATTAGCTGTAGAGTTTATGTCCCTTGATTTGACTTCCTTCCGCTCAACACTTAGCTTTGTTGACGCTTTTAAGACATCCGGAAGACAGCTTCATGTACTTGTGTGTAATGCCGGAATAGGAATGGCACCGTATGGTGAGTCTACCATAATCACGCACATTGACTAAAGAGACACACGGCAATCTTGAACCTTTTTAAAAACTAGCGGCGTCCCGTTAGTTTTTCTACATAACTTTCATTTGTTCAATCATCAATATTCATTATTAGAATAGTTCAAAGCAAATTGTTTTTACATATTACTAACTATATATTATATTGAACCAATAACATATTAAAAATGTGGTAGAATAACGAAAACAATTGATATTTAATTATATGCAAGCAGTTTTACAGTCAAAATGATACAAGATTCATAAATCGAGGTGCTAATTTTGATGCTTGATTTAAAACTGAAGATTGCCATGTGTCCCTTTAACATACTACAAATGTATGCTCTCACGTTGGAGCTCATTTATAACGTGTTTCACGGGGAGTAAAGAGGACCCATTCTTGCTTAACCGATTTTCACAACGGTGAGGATCAAGAATTGAAACCACTGCCTAACCGTTGTACCACCCGTTCAGACTAATAGTTGGAGTTTTAGTAATTCTGTTTCTCCAGCGGTTGCGAAGTTCTTGAATCTATGCCTCATATTTCAATCTGGATGTAAATGATGATTGGATACAGAAAGTTCATATCCGTCTTAGCGCCCTATACAACATATAGTATTGTGTTGCCGTGCGTCAACATTTAATTCATTTAAGGGCTATTGGTCAGCCATCTTTGAAAAGAAAATCCAAAATGGATGGGGTATGGTTAATTGAAATTTTCATCCAAATGCATATTATAGACATGAATAATGTTAATGATATAATAGATGACAGTAATTCAACACTATTGATATGAACATAATATCAGAAACAATATTTACTTGGCAGAAATAGTGCCCTTTATATTCGAAAAGTTTAGTACAATTTTACTCGAAGATGTTTTGTTTTTTATGTTAAATAAATTTGTCCATATAATTGTCCATTTATCTAAAAATGGCACACGAGATATCATTTCTAAATAAAGTAAGCCGTGTTATCACATCGTCCAAAATTCGAAGTACACCATTGTTAAAAATGAAGATTTTCTTTATACGCCAAGGCCCATGTGCCTCCAACACACACACATGATACACATGAAAAGCATGCACGTGAATTGTAAATTGAAACATGCGGTATGGTGAAACATTCGGATAAACAGCTCATTATGTTTATTATTTAGTTTGTGCTGTTTTTATTCCAATATAATAATAAATTACTCGTTTTGCCATGTTTCTATTCACAACAGCCACTCAGTTGTGTTTAATACATCCAAGAATATAGTTGCCATTTATACTAGTTTGCCAATTAAAACCCGTCAGTGCCACCATACTATAGCATTGAGATTATTTTGAAAGTACATGCCATTGAAAGAATAGCTTGTTTTTTTTACAATGATTGACTTTGAAATTTGGATGATGTGATAACATGTCGTATTTAATTTAGAAATGATGTCTCGTGTGCCATTTTATGATAAATGGACAATTCTGTGGACAAATTTATTTAACATAAAAAACAAAACATCTTCGAGTAAAATTGTACTAAACTTTTCGAATATAAAGGGCACTATTTCTGCCAAATAAATATTGTTTCTGGTATTATGTTCACATCAATAGTGTTAAATTACTGTCATCTCTTATATCATTGACAATGTTCATGCCTATAATATGCATTTGGATGAAAATTTCAATTAACTGTACCCCATCCATTTTGGATTTTCTTTTCAAAGACGGCTGACCAATACAAATACAATAATACATAATAATATACGTACAGATTTGAACCAGACGGAGAGAGTTATATCATTTTTATAACAACGCTTTTTTGATAGTAACAAAATAAAAAATAAAAAACATTTTTTTTAAAAAAAGAACTTTGTAATAAAGTATGTCGGATAGTACATGCTGGCAAAAGGTGTGCTGAAGAGTCCGTTCATGACCAGCTCGCGTTTTTCCCAATGCTGTTGTCGACATTAGCACACTGATAAATAGTAATAAGTCTTTGCTGGTGTAAATAATTCTAAATCTACAATTAAAGTGTCGTTTAATATCTATGATTCACAGAGAGAACGGGGGATGGTTTTGAAAAAATGCTGCAGGTGAATTACCTCAGTCATTTCTTGCTCACCGTTAAACTACTTCCGGTGATGCGCGCTTCCGGTCAAGATTGCAGGATTTTGCTCACGAGCAGTGATGCCCATAGAACATGTACCTTCGATATGCAGACAATGAATTATGATGGTACTCCAAACAAATTTGGAAGATTGGATTATTACGGACGCTCCAAATTGTACCAGGTACCATTTAAAAAAACAGTCAAACTTACGTAAGAGACCATCCCTAATATGAGACCACCTGCTTTAAAAGACCATCGCGCAAACCTTTGCTAAAGACTGACCCTTTTTTCTTTAAATGAAATATATCTGAAAAGCTTGGATTGTCGTAATTTCTTGTGATAATTAAAATATCTATACATTACGAAATACATATCTTTAGTTTTGCGGATGGCGGGAGAGGTGTACAGTACTGGTTCTAACCATGTCGATTCTTACAGATAGCGGGAGATTACAGTACTGGTTCTAACCAGAAAAAGTGTGTGTGTGGGTGGGTGGGGGTGGGGGGGGGGGGGGGGGGTCTGCCTCCACCACAAAAATAATCGACCGTCATATATAACCTTGCATGTGTTGAACATGACGTAAAACACCACACAAACAAACAAACAAACAGAACAAAAAATTGGTAAGCAAACATATGAGACCAACATAAATCTTCTATATATACTCATTAATGTAATAGAGTTATGTGACCAAGTTGGTTTTACTAAAAACAACCTCTAGTTAATCTTTGTAAAAGAGGAAATAAAAAATTAATTAATTTACCATTTGTTTGTACATGTAGTGGCGTATTTTGAATATTTAGTACCTAATCATTACTCCCTCGGTAAAGAAGAACTTTATTGTATCATACATGTATTGTCTCGCCCACGTTAGCGGGCATTTTAAATCAACTATATCGCAACAACCGTTGCTCGAATTTGATACTTTCTCAGATGCTTTGTTGGGTCGAGGGACAAAATTACCAAGGTTAGGTTAGTATTTCCTTTATTTGATACTTGGTCATATGTATTGTTGGCATTGGTGGATATCACTGAACGACAAAAATTACGAAGGTCAAGGTCAGATTTTGCTTATTTTCCCCAAACTTAACCTTGGTTAGGTAACTTAACCTAAGTTAACTTTATCTGATTGCCTCACTTTATGACTTTGGTACTTGGTCATATGTATTGTTGGCATTGGTGGACATCACTGAACAACAAGAAATACGAAGGTCAAGGTCAGATTTTGCTTATTTTCCCAAAACTTAACATTGGTTAGGTAACTTAACCTAAGTTAACTTTATGTGATTGCCTCACTGTATGTCTTTGATACTTGGTCATATGTATTGTTTGCATTGGTGGACATCTCTGAACGACAAAACATACCAAGGTCATTTTTTGCATTATTTACCCTAAACATCAGTTTGGTTAACCTCAGTTAACTTTTTCTGATAACTTTAATTTCTTTGTTTGATACTTGGTCATATATATTGTTGGCATTGGTGGACATCACTGAACGACCAAAATTACCAAGGTCAAGGTCATAGTTTGCATTATTTCCCCCAAACTTAACATTGGTTATAAGTAACTTATAACCTCAGTTTACTTTATGTGATTGTCTCACTTTATGTCTTTGATACTTGGTCATATGTATTGTTGGCATTGGTGGACATCGCTAGACAACAAAAAATACCAAGGTCAAGGTCATATTTTGCGTTATTTCCAGTTAAAGTTATGTGATTTTCTCACTTTATATCGTTGATACTTGGTCATATCATCATATGTATTGTTAGCATTAGTGGACATCGCTGAACGACAAAAAATACCAAGGTCAAGGTCATATTGCGTTAATTTCACAAAACTACACCCTGGTTAAACCACTTAACCTCAGTAACTTAACTTCTTATGATTACCTCGCTTTTATTTGTTTGATATTTGGTCATATGAAGTGTTGTCTTTGGTGGACATCATTTAAGCACACATTTAATAAAATATTTCTTATGCCGTTTGCCGCGGTGGGCGAGACACCCTCAGACCGAGGTCTTGTATATGTTTTTAACATGATCAGTTTTTGCTTGTTTGTTTGTTATTTTTGTATATAGTGTGTGGTCATGTCATACTCTCTCCATATGGGAGGTAATAAAGATTAAAATTATACCCTTTTTTTGACACGCAAATAGATTATGCAGATGTATTGTATGACACGACGACTCAAGGGAACCAACGTCACCATCAACAGTTCTCATCCGGGCATCGTTGCGACGGAGATTAACAGGAACTTTGCAGATTCATTCTTTTGGGACACCATCTTCTTCGGAACAGCAAAAATCTTTGGTAAATATACTAAGCAAAATAGGTTTAGCACTTAAAATGTATGCCATTTCCATAGACGAGATACAAAGCCGTGTATGTTCGGGGTCAATGATAAAATGGCATAGCACACACTTCACAGTCATTTGTGAACAAAATCGGTGAAACAAATAAAACAATATAATAGGAACATACTTTTATAGGTTATCGAAAATCGTTCTTATTTCAATGAAAATGGACGTAATTTTAAAATTACAAAATTTGAGTTTTCTGTTTGTTTGAGAATAACAATCGTCTGTGAACATATTTCAGCGTTTTATAAACAATGACAGAATGGCCGATTCTTGTCAATGCCAACATTAAATCTGTTCAAAGCAATGCGTTTGTATAATGAAATAAGTTGTTTTTAATATATGGGAGGTAACTCTGAGACTTCACTTAGAAAATAATAAAATAACACAGTTTTTTGAAAATCACATCCTTACCTAGCATTTATAATATCTTCAAACAATTATATCAATGTTCATATGTTTAATCTATGCCTCTTAAAAGTCATGCTAAACTTTTTGTGTTCAGTATAATTAAGTCGAAACAATAAAGCTCTTCTTCAAGCAATCAGCGTTACCGATTAAGTTGTAGATTATAATGTATGTGTTTGTAAATCAGTTTATTCTGCTGATGTCACGCTGCTTATTTACATGCGAAATGTTATTTAATAGATCATAGTTCCTTTAACGTACACCAGATATCTAAGAAGTAGAGATTGGGCACTAGTAGTTGCACTTGCTCAAATCTCACATAATCTCGTTTGGCCCAAGGTAAAACTACCAAATCTCGTTTTTCATTTTCTCTTCTTAATATTGTAATAATCACTATCAAATTGTTGCATGCTCAACATTTTAGAATTCACGCTATTTTATTCATAATAACTAATTCACTTAAACTCAAAACATATTTACTTACACGTGCTTGCTGCTTAATAATTCATAGACGCTAGCTATGTGACATTGTATCTCAATTGTACTAAGAATCTGAGATCATTTGCAATTTTGACAGCTGTCCGCCATTTTTGATTCCAGTTTCTTGTCACCGTTCAAGCTTCTACATCTTAAATTAATCCCATGTTATTGTCACAGAACAGACGAACTCTTATTATCATGAACTTTCATAGATTTTATATTAAACCATGTTTATTATCTTAACTTTTATGCATTCTTTGAAATAATACTGTCGACCTTGACAAACGCTTACGTCACTGTCATCGTCTGAATTTCCGTCGGCTGGAATTGTTTAACGTACTCAAACTATAGTTCTGAAGTCTTTACCTACTCTGTAGTAGGACTCTGTAGTAAGAATCTATTGATGTAAATACTATTTATTTATTTATTGTATAATTGTTGAGAAACCATTTCCCGTGCTAGCGGAGTACCGGTGAGCAGGTGCATCCAGCCGGGCTTGACTCGATCACCGGTTGCAATACGATTGGCTACCGGCGATCCGGGTCACAGCCGATTGGTGTAGACTGTTCACCGGCTTTCCTGGCACTGATTCATTGGTTATTCTTGTCACGTGTTACTACGCATCCTCTATAACTATTTGTAATCTCCATCGTCAACCTCCGCGCAGTGATATTGTAGCCAATAATCTCTGCCACTACACAAATCACGTGACGATAGCTGAGACCATGTGATTACATACACTAGGTAATGCTTGGTACAGCAAACTCCCTGCCGTAACCAACAGGCATTTGGCAATAACATCATCACCTTCGAGAAGATGTTGAAACCATCCAACCTGTTTTGGCTTGGGTGTAATCTCTTTATTAAATTTACGCACAGCTTCTGTAATGTTTTCAACGGAATACATGTTTGTTTACAAGTAACCAAGTAACCGATGTGCATATTCGCTAAATTTGATTTTTTTTTTATAAATAAATTATTTTTGTAACCAGATACCATACGTTTTCACACTATTTTCCTATATAATGAACAAAGCAAGTTGAAATATTGACCTAAAAAATATTTAACCAAAAAATTAAACAGCTAGATTTCAGCTATAAGTGTGTGAGGTGACAGTGATTTCTGTAACAGAAAGGGGAAGTAACCACTGCGGGTAGTTTGCTCCATCGACATTACGAATATTTGTACCGGTACCATCCCGGTCAAAGTCTGGTTTCCCGGGAACATATAAACAAATAGGTCTAACGATAATCTACTTAGATCTGTTTCCACTGCTAAGTAAGCAAACAAGTTTAAGGTTTATTGCTTTAATAGTCGTACTAGTTTAGCTATGTTAGAGGCTCGCGCTTTATTATAGAACGGTATTTTCGGTTCTGCTAGAAATATCACATTACTTAATGTTATTAAAGGAAGTGTTAAACAAAATCTTTCGGCTTTCTCTCTGTTATTTAAAACCTGCGTGAGGGTTGCTAAAATATTTTAGTGTTTACTCTACTTTATAAACCAATCAGATGGCTCCGAATCAAATACTTGCACCATTTATTCATGGAGATTTTACTACCAGCGCTCTTCATGGTTTACCAGCGCTCTTCATGGTTTAGAGTGTGACCTATATAGAGACTATCGATAAAACCTATCGTAAACACAAAGCCGGAGAGAGGCTATGAAGAGAAATCTTCACCACTAAGAAACTGCGGTCTGTCGCTACACTCCCTCCCTTTTCGTTTCTTAATGGTGAAGATTTCTCTTCATACCTATATCATATACTAACACAGAAAGAATATAATAATATAAATGATATAATTGCCTTTAATTTGAGACCAGTAGCAAACTCCTGTTTTAAAAAATGGCAAATTATATACAGGTATGAAACCATTAATTATTTTCCCCATAGACACCAATGTTAAAGTGTCACATATTAATGATTTGCTGCAAATTCAACTCAAGTATGGATAATGCAGCAATGTTTTCCACTTGAAAAATCACCGGAAAAGGAGGACTCCCAAGACATGTAAGAAAGTTCTTGTTTGTTTACTAAACAGGTCAAGGGTACAGCTGTTTTCATTGATGGTTGCTCACAAAGTGTAAGCATAGAGACGAAAATTTCGAAAATGTTCATCAGTGATCCAGTAAAACCAATTAATACGCTTCTTATACATACAACACAAAATCGAATAGAAATGGGCAGTTTTCCCCTACTTATAATGCCCATTTCCATCCAAAAAGGTGGGATTACTTTTTATTATAGGAACTACATTCGACTACACCTTGGAGGTTTCCATGTAATAAGTGGTGGTAAATTTATAAGAGAAAAAAACATGTTCAGATGTTTCTTAAATGAGGAGTTTTTGTTGTCATTTTCATAACAAGCTTAAAACCCCCCTACTTCATGTATTTGCCGAGATATGCTCTTAATAGTCTGAAATCGACAAAAGTCAGAGAATTTTTTTTTTAACTTTTACACTATCTGTATTGTCATACCAAATGGCATTTCTTGGCAATATACCATATTAAATAAATCGAATGTTTAGAGCAGTCAATGATACGAGTTCAATAATGCCAAAAATACCGCTAAAATCAAAAATTGATACTAGCTGAACGCTACCAAATCGAGTTTGAATGATACGGAATACTATTTTACCTTTTACACTAATCTTCATTTTTCAAAGTATTCTATTTTAGAGGGGTGTGGGGAAAGATTTAGTGGTTTCATGCCTACCAAACCTGTTGCCATGCAGATTTAATTCATGAAAACATGTTCCAAACATGCATCCATACATGTTGATACAAAAAAAACATGATTCAATTGCGAACTTCCACAAACACATCATTTTAAACACGAACAAAAAATTGAAACTCAAAATTACGGCTTTTATAGACAAAATTGGGCTAAAATACTCAAAACCTATGTAAACAACTATGAAAAACTTATTTCTGGGCTTATTTTACCCATTGTTATTGGAAAAGTGTCCCTATGTACGAATCTGAGCGAGTCCTAATTACTGCACGTATCTCTTTAAGGTATGAAACCACTAATTATTTCCCCCATAGTCACCAATGTTAAAGTGTCGCATATTAATGATTTGCTGCAAATTCAACTCAAGTATGGATAATGCAGCAGTGTAATGTTCATATAGAAAACTAATTTTCCACTTGAAAAATCACCAGAAAAGGTGGGCTCACAAGACATGTAAGAAAGTTCTTGTTTGTTTACTAAACAGGTCAAGGGTACAGCTGTTTTCATTGATGGTTGCTAACAAAATGTAAGCATAGAGTAAAACCAGTTAATAAGCTTCTTATACATACGACCACAAAATCTAATAGAAATGGGCAGTTTTCCACTACTTATAATGCCCATTTCCATCAAAAAGGGAGGGATTACTTTTTCTTATAGGAACTACATTTGACTACATCTCGGAGGTTTACATGTAATTAATGTTGATAAACCTACAGTGACACTTGTCAGTAAAACTACAACAATGACATGAAGTAGTATAAAATAGGATAGATGCTATGAAGGGAAATCGTCACCATTAAGAAACCTAAAGGGTGGGAGCGTATATATGTAGCGACCGACTGCGTTTTTTTATGGTGAATATTTCTCTTCATAGACTCTGACGGGCTTAGTGTTTACCATAAGTTTATTGATAGGTAAGGCTCATGCAGGTTTGCAATCATTAACTTAGTCATTTAACAAAATAAGACGTTTTTAAAAATGCCGCTGGTCCCTTTAAAAATAGTTCGTCTGAAAAAAATATTTTACACTGAAGCCATCTTGTAATTTATTGAAGTCGTACCTATTTTTGCAAATATTTTGTTCCATGTGAAACTTTTTTGCATGTAGGTCAAACCTCGACGCCTTTAGAGGGCGCCACGTCTCTTATAAACGCTGCCGTGAACCCCGATCTCGCCGGCGTGAGTGGGATGTACTACAAGAAATGTAAAGATGGATTCAAGACGGATGTCGCCACGTGAGTAGTCGACCCTTTCATAAGACAAAATTAGTACATACATCATCAGGGTGGGTAAGCCACGTGACTTCTCGAGTATCGTGCACTACGATAAGATGCGTCAACAACGGCGTCGATTCAGGTATGATTGTCCACTATAATCAGCTTAATATTGGACGGATTTTGATAAAACAAAGCGCAAAAAAATACATCCTATCCTCGACTGTGAGTCTCTTGGTAATATGTTTACCAGTTTTTGCAAACACTCTGCCAAAACGTGTGAACCCACGCGCATTTATGTGAAATATGTGCATAAAACAATTTGCCGACAAGTTCATGTTTTGCGTGCATCTGAATTTGAAATCGTCTGACTACGCGCATGATATGTGCAAAAAACACAATTTACCGACACGTTCATATTATTGCGTGCATCTGAATTTGATCTAACGACCACGGATGGCAAAACACAAGTCGTAACCCAAACAATCCGGCAAATAGTCACTTAATCATGAGTTAAATATGATATTTCAGATGACATAAAACATCGGTTGTTTAAAGGGACACTGTCCGTAACTTTTAGCTTATAAAACACACAATAATTATGTTCGCAAGCATTATACACTAAACATTATCCAATATTTACTGATTAAAAGCAAGTTTGTTTAACGGAATTCAATCGCGGTACAAAAAAAAGCAAATCCACTTCGTGGGTTTGAACTCGCAGCCTAAACTCGCAGTAAAAATAAGTGTAGGTGAGCGTAAAGTTGTCGGAACTCGCTCCCGACTGACCTAAGCGGGCTAAACATATATTATGCAATACATACTATAGTGAAAACCTAGTGCGCTATGAAAGTCACGTGAACGCATAAAAGGTAAATATTGTGGGTCCCACTTTATTTACATTTAATGATTAAAACTTTTTTTTTTTCAAACTCACGAATGTATTCCTACATACTTCTTAGGGTCTATCCTCATGTTTTCATGTATACATTTCAATGAATAAAAGTCAGACAGTTATTTGGTTATGCTCAATATCTGCTTACTTACGGACAGTGTCCCTTTAATAGAAAATTATTCCGGTGTGATAATGATATACGAATAATATTAGTATTTATTAGTATCTAAATAATAGGGGCTGGCGTGGCGCAGTCGGTAGCGCGGCGGATTTGTAACCGGAGGCCACGGGTTCAATCCTCCGTGGTGCCACTGAGTTCCGTCGGTGTGTTCTTGGGCAAGACACTTTACCTTAGCACTTTACCGTCGGATGGGGACGTAAACCGGGCGGTCCCGTGTATCGGTCTATCCTCCGAGCACGTTAAAGAACCATAGGAATCTATTCGATAATAAGAGTAGGGCAGGTTCCCGGATTCCTATGTATCCTTCCCCTCTCTCTGGGGCGGCTCTAAATATCCTGTACTGTGTTGATGAGCCGTTAAACAACATTCAATTCAATTAGTATCTCATAACATGTATATTCCATAAGTGTGCTAGTACATACTTCAAACGTAACCGCTGTTAATACCCTATTCATGTATTGTCATGTGATATAAACATACAACCTATGTTGACGTGCACTATACCCGAAATTGCACGTGGGTTCCTAACAGCGCATTTCCGAAAGTATACGGACTTTCCCGAGTGTATACGAGTAATTCAGTTACTTGAAAAATATGCGATTGCAGAAAAGTAAATAGATGTTTAAAAAAAAACAAAAAAAAACTATAGTAATATCCATAAACATGCCATTTGCGATTAGACGATAAAGACTGAAAACTAACACCGGATGTATCGATGTTTTTGTAACGTTGAAATGCAATTATATTTACGACGTAGGTAACCTTCAAGCTCAGCATATGATACAATGATTATGGCGAAGTAAAGGAAAGATGCGTATCTTTTGAACAATTAGAAGAAAACATAATATCATAAACTAAATTTACATTTGTGAATCTCTTTATCTTCAGACCAATCAACGTCAGGGTTAATGTGGGTCAGCGTACCCCTCAGATGATTTGAATAAACCTAATTACGAGACATTTTTTCTGGTCAAAACTCGTTTGTTTTGGATCAGGTTACTATGGGACGTACTTTTATTTCGGTTAATTAGTACAAAAACAGCTCAGTAACAGTTTGTTTTATGTTTTGCACTGTCCTGATGTTGCTCTGGCCTCTCCAGTTATGAATCGGCGTGATCATGTCAACGGGTAAGGTACATGTATGGTCTGCTCGATTTGTTGGACAACGTTTAGTCTGCTCGTTCTAAAACTCATTCCCTGAGACATGTCTTAAGTTTATGCCGGTGACTTAATTTTGCAGGAAAAATGTCTAAGCCGTTGACATTTATTTAGTCTATAACATGTGCAGTAGTTCGATGTCTGCGTCGACCGTTTTCTCTTCCAAGAAATTAGTATTTTTCTTAGTTAATAGCAAACGAAGTCAAATTATGTTTATATGCTTCGAACTACTATGTATTAGTTAGAGGCTATGAAGTGAAATTTTAACAATTAAGAAACCCTAAGGGAAGGAGCGCAGCGACTGACCGGGGTTTCTTAATTGTTAAAATTTCTAAATTTACCCAAAATTCTAACCCCGTGTAAGAGATATGAACTATATCTCTTACACGGGGTTATAATTTTGGGTAGGATTGTTTTTGGTGTACAGTTTTTCATTTATTTGATGTTTTGAGGTGTGTGTACAAATGAAGTCCAAAAAAAAAAAATCAAAAAAAAAAAAAAAAAACAGATTTTTTTTCAAATTTTTTTTTCAGTCCCAACACGTTCCTTCAACCTGTGCTCACATCTATCAAAATATATCCAGAAAACGAAACCTAAGCCACGAAAAATGATTCACCGATCTGTTGGCTTCATAGTTTATGTTGAACATAAAACCATTTTTTTTTCTCGAAAATTGTGATTACTGACAAAACTTTGAACGATGCCGATTCCACACAAACGAAGTTAATATAAATTAAAACAATGTTGTCATAAGTCAACACCTACATTTGAACTCGTTTACCATCCGCCAGCTTGGTATATGTAATACGCCGTATCGGAAAATAGATACGCCATTGCACGATTACGACAGTGTAGTATACGGTTACTCCGTTGCAAAAGAAAGTGGACACTGAGTTTTGTTTAGATTTAATTGTATAAAGTTATTTTAGAATTAAATTGACACATTTTAAAATGAATGTGCCATGTTTGGTACCAAAGTTTTTATCTTTCCATTGCCAATATCATGTTATCATTTGTTTTTCAATAAGTCGAATCATTAAGGGACTGTCGCTTGATAAATAGGATAGGGTGTAAAGTAAAATGTTCAAAGTGTCCAGTTTCTTTTGCAACTGAGTATATGTCTATGCAAAGGGCATACATATCGGATCTCGACATTGCTTGTCGCATGGCTGAGGGTGGGGCTGGGTTTGGGTGGGGAGGTCGTTCTACCTCAGCATGAATAAATTAAAAGAGTAGTATATGTCGATGTACAACTGTATATAGCCCACTACGTTACATTGTCCTAGCGGATTATAGTTATAATTAGTTGTGTAATTTGGATAGTCATATAATCCCTCTTTAGTATAGAAGCCCTTTTCCTAAACCATATCATCCGGAAATCTTTAGGAGCAGCAGTAGCAGCAGCAGCAACAGTAGCAGCAGCCGCAACAGCTACCCACCGCACACGCGGGCGCAATCGGAGCTGCCTCGTCGATTTCCGTAACCTGCAAACGGATAACGGAAATTGGCGAGTCGGTTACAAAATTATATCTTAACCCCTTCTTACCATTTCAGGAACAAACACAGACAGGAGATCCTGTGGAGACAGACGCTAGAGTATCTTAAACAGTACATCACGGAGGAGGAATTAAGTTGTGCTGAAGGGAACGCGTGTGGAGACAAACACTAGAGTATCTTAAACAGTACATCACGGAGGAGGAATTAAGTTGTGCTGAAGGGAACGCGTGTGGAGACAAACACTAGAGTATCTTAAACAGTACATCACGGAGGAGGAATTAAGTTGTGCTGAAGGGAACGCGTGTGGAGACAAACACTAGAGTATCTTAAACAGTACATCACGGAGGAGGAATTAAGTTGTGCTGAAGGGAACGCGTGTGGAGACAAACACTAGAGTATCTTAAACAGTACATCACGGAAGAGATATTAGGTTGTGTTGAAGAGAAATGTTGTTAACAAGGACCCGTTGAAACAAACACTAGAGTACTTAGCTGTTGCGCTGAAGGGAAAGATCCAATTGGAACTGCCTCGTCAATTTCCCCCAATTGGGAAACACAGTTACCGATTACGGAAATTGACGAAGATTTCCGGTTGGGGAAAAGGTTGTTAACCGGTTTAAAATTCTTAAGTCAATATATTCAAAGTGTTATTACTGCTTAAGATACCTACCTTTATGCTATAGTTAAACCGAATAAGGAAGAGCAAATATTTGCCTTAGACGTTAAATAAATGATATTTCAATTATTATTCAATTAAATGTGTGTTATGATATTTCTTTTTATTTACTTAAGACATTATTTGCATACACATAAGTATTTTAACGAGCGTGTTGTTTTATATTGCCGACGATGGGTTGGGATCTAGTGTTATGTGGTAACTGATGTAAATAGTATTCTGTCTCGACAACAGTCTGTCGTGACAACACAACTTACCACCATTTCTCATTTTAAGCCATTACTTTGTACGCAGTAATGCTATCTCTATCCAGAATTCCTTTTTGTTTTGGTGTTAATGGCATTCAAAATACTAAATATTATCTGTTTAGAATTAGTTCAAGAAAAAGCGCTTGTCATAACTGTGTTTAGTTTTCTAATATGAGTATATTCATTGTGAAGGCTTCATAGTTTGGTTTCCTTATGGAACAGAATAGGTTAGTTTCCTTATATGAGTATGTTCACTTTGAAGTCTTCAACATAGTAGGTTAGTTTCCTTATATTAGTATGTTCATTTTGAAATCTAAAACAATAGGTTAGTTTCCTTATATGAGTATGTTCACTTTGAAGTCTAAAACATAATAGATTAGTTTCCTTGTATGAGTATACTCATTTTGAAGTATTAAACGTATTAGGTTAGTTTCCTTATATTAGTATGCTGATGTTGAAATTTAAAACATAATAGGTTATTTTCCTTATATGCGTATGTTAATTTTGAATATATTTTATTCATGTAATGCATGTGACTATATGGACAACATGTCATGTATATCCTAGCCCTCTCCCGAAAGGAGTTTAGTTTATGATTATGTGTTTGTGTTCGTTTTAAAAGCTTAATATAATTAGTTTCCTTATAACATAATGTTTTGTTTAGTTTCCTTATAACATTATGTTTTATTTAGTTTCCTTATAACATTATGTT
Source organism: Cyrtodaria siliqua (assembly GCA_037043455.1). NCBI lineage: Eukaryota > Metazoa > Mollusca > Bivalvia > Adapedonta > Hiatellidae > Cyrtodaria > Cyrtodaria siliqua. Next base: position 136,167 of record JAWPHD010006097.1, read on the forward strand.
TTGTTGTTTTGTTTAGTTTCCTTATAGCATTATGTTTTGTTTAGTTTCCTTTTAACAGTATGTTTTGTTTAATTGTGATGCCTGGCATGTTCATTCCTGTTGGCACCATATAATTCAAATCCTTATATGGGTATGTTTAATGCAAAGAGCATGTTCTTTCTAGTATTATAATCGTTATTATTATTTTTTATTTTTATACTATACTCAGTATTATTATTATTATTATTATTATTACTATAGTTTCACAATGCTTTAAACCTTTATCTAGCCGTAGTAGTTCCACTTGTATGGATTAAACTTGCTATACGGTCCCTTCACATGGGTTGGCTAAGGTCCCGAATCCGCCATTTACAGGAACACTTTACAACATGTACACCGTTTCTAAACCTACTGCCGACGAGGTAGATATATAACTTACATATCTTGAGAATCCAAACTCTATAGACTCAATATAATCGGTTTTAACCAGCCAGGACAAACCCCAAAAACTGGAGCGTCGAATTTTAAAAGAGTTACTAACTCATAATTCATTTTCAATCTCGGGTATTTAAAAACGTGAATAAAACTATACTTTTAATCGGCACAATACATTATCATATGACCTGAACATATGTATTTATTTTTATAAATGGTTTTGTAGTGTAATTTTACCGTTATTTGGCGGTTTAGTTTTTAGCTCTACTGATCAGAGATCAGCAGAGCTTATGCCGTGGTGCGGCGTCCGTCGTCCGTCTGTCCGTCTGTCCGTAAACTTTTTTTTGTAGCGACTACTCCTCTGAAACTACTTGATGGATATTCATAAAACTTTACAGAAATGTTGCCAATGAAGTCTAGTTGATCCTAGCAAAAATTCATGTTGATGTGAAATCCAAGATGGCCACCAAAGCTAAAAATAGATTTTTAAAATACAAGTTTGTAGCAACTACTTCTTGAAAACTATAAGTGATATTGATATTGGACATTTTCTTAAATGATCAGCATGACATGATGTTAATCCTTGTCAAAAATTGTTTTGATTCGACGTTAAACATGGCTGCCAGTGGCCATCTTTGTTTACATAGAGTTATGTAGTAAAAACTTGTAGCGACTACTCCTCTGAAACTACTTGGCGGATTTTCATGAAACTTTACAGGAATGTTGCGTTTGATGTCTAATAGATCCTAGCAAAATTTCAGGTCGGCCAGAAATTCAAGATGGCCGCCACAGCTAAAAATAGATTTTTAAAAAATAAGTTTGTAGCGACTACTTCTTGAAAACTATAAGTGATATTGATATGGGACTTTTTCTAAAATGATCAGCATGACATGGTGTTGATCCTAGTCAAACATTATTTTGATTCGATGTTAAACATGGCTGCCAGTGGCCATCTTTGTTTACATAGAGTTATATAGTAAACACTTGTAGCGACTACTTCTATGGAACTACTTGACGGATGTTCATGAAACTTCACAGGAATGTTGCTCTTGATGTCTAGTTGATCCTAGAAAAATTTCAGGCTGGCCGCAAATTCAAGATGGCCGCCACAGCTAAAAAATAGATTTAAAATAAATAAATTTGTAACGACTACTTCTTGAACTGTAAGTGATATTGATATTGGACGTTTTCTAAAATGATCAGCATGACATGATGTTAATCCTTGTCAAAAATTGTTTTGATTCGACGTTAAACATGGCTGCCAGTGGCCATCTTTGTTTACATAGAGTTATATAGTAAAAACTTGTAGCGACTACTCCTCTGAAACTACTTGGCGGATTTTCATGAAACTTTACAGGAATGTTGCTCTTGATGTCTCATAGATCCTAGCAAAATTTCAGGTCGGCCAGAAATACAAGATGGCCACCACAGCTAAAAATAGATTTTTAAAAAATAAGTTTGTAGCGACTACTTCTTGAAAACTATAAGTGATATTGATATGGGACTTTTTCTAAAATGATCAGCATGACATGGTGTTGATCCTAGTCAAACATTATTTTGATTCGATGTTAAACATGGCTGCCAGTGGCCATCTTTGTTTACATAGAGTTATATAGTAAACACTTGTAGCGACTACTTCTATGGAACTACTTGACGGATGTTCATGAAACTTCACAGGAATGTTGCTCTTGATGTCTAGTTGATCCTAGAAAAATTTCAGGCTGGCCGCAAATTCAAGATGGCCGCCACAGCTAAAAAATAGATTTAAAATAAATAAATTTGTAACGACTACTTCTTGAACTGTAAGTGATATTGATATTGGACGTTTTCTAAAATGATCAGCATGACATGATGTTAATCCTTGTCAAAAATTGTTTTGATTCGACGTTAAACATGGCTGCCAGTGGCCATCTTTGTTTACATAGAGTTATATAGTAAAAACTTGTAGCGACTACTCCTCTGAAACTACTTGGCGGATTTTCATGAAACTTTACAGGAATGTTGCTCTTGATGTCTCATAGATCCTAGCAAAATTTCAGGTCGGCCAGAAATACAAGATGGCCACCACAGCTAAAAATAGATTTTTAAAAAATAAGTTTGTAGCGACTACTTCTTGAAAACTATAAGTGATATTGATATGGGACTTTTTCTAAAATGATCAGCATGACATGGTGTTGATCCTAGTCAAACATTATTTTGATTCGATGTTAAACATGGCTGCCAGTGGCCATCTTTGTTTACATAGAGTTATATAGTAAACACTTGTAGCGACTACTTCTATGGAACTACTTGACGGATGTTCATGAAACTTCACAGGAATGTTGCTCTTGATGTCTAGTTGATCCTAGAAAAATTTCAGGCTGGCCGCAAATTCAAGATGGCCGCCACAGCTAAAAAATAGATTTAAAATAAATAAATTTGTAACGACTACTTCTTGAACTGTAAGTGATATTGATATTGGACATTTTCTAAAATGATCAGCATGACATGATGTTAATCCTTGTCAAAAATTGTTTTGATTCGACGTTAAACATGGCTGCCAGTGGCCATCTTTGTTTACATAGAGTTATATAGTAAAAACTTGTAGCGACTACTCCTCTGAAACTACTTGGCGGATTTTCATGAAACTTTACAGGAATGTTGCTCTTGATGTCTCATAGATCCTAGCAAAATTTCAGGTCGGCCAGAAATACAAGATGGCCACCACAGCTAAAAATAGATTTTTAAAAAATAAGTTTGTAGCGACTACTTCTTGAAAACTATAAGTGATATTGATATGGGACTTTTTCTAAAATGATCAGCATGACATGGTGTTGATCCTAGTCAAACATTATTTTGATTCGATGTTAAACATGGCTGCCAGTGGCCATCTTTGTTTACATAGAGTTATATAGTAAACACTTGTAGCGACTACTTCTATGGAACTACTTGACGGATGTTCATGAAACTTCACAGGAATGTTGCTCTTGATGTCTAGTTGATCCTAGAAAAATTTCAGGCTGGCCGCAAATTCAAGATGGCCGCCACAGCTAAAAAATAGATTTAAAATAAATAAATTTGTAACGACTACTTCTTGAACTGTAAGTGATATTGATATTGGACGTTTTCTAAAATGATCAGCATGACATGATGTTAATCCTTGTCAAAAATTGTTTTGATTCGACGTTAAACATGGCTGCCAGTGGCCATCTTTGTTTACATAGAGTTATATAGTAAAAACTTGTAGCGACTACTCCTCTAAAACTACTTGGCGGATTTTCATGAAACTTTACAGGAATGTTGCTCTTGATGTCTAATAGATCCTAGCAAAATTTCAGGTCGGCCAAAAATACAAGATGGCCACCACAGCTAAAAATAGATTTTTTAAAAAATAAGTTTGTAGCGACTACTTCTTGAAAACTATAAGTGATATTGATATGGGACTTTTTCTAAAATGATCAGCATGACATGGTGTTGATCCTAGTCAAACATTATTTTGATTCGATGTTAAACATGGCTGCCAGTGGCCATCTTTGTTTACATAGAGTTATATAGTAAACACTTGTAGCGACTACTTCTCTGAAACCACTTAACGGATGTTCATGAAACTTCACAGGAATGTTGCTCTTGATATCTAATAGATCCTAGCAAAATTTCAGGTCGGCCAGAAATACAAGATGGCCACCACAGCTAAAAATAGATTTTTTAAAAAATAAGTTTGTAGCGACTACTTCTTGAAAACTATAAGTGATATTGATATGGGACTTTTTCTAAAATGATCAGCATGACATGGTGTTGATCCTAGTCAAACATTATTTTGATTCGATGTTAAACATGGCTGCCAGTGGCCATCTTTGTTTACATAGAGTTATATAGTAAACACTTGTAGCGACTACTCCTCTGAAACCACTTAACGGATGTTCATGAAACTTCACAGGAATGTTGCTCTTGATGTCTAGTTGATCCTAGAATTTTTTTAGGCTGGCCGGAAATTCAAGATGGCCGCCACAGCTAAAAATAGATTTAAAATAAATAAATTTGTAACGACTACTTCTTGAACTGTAAGTGATATTGATATTGGACGTTTTCTAAAATGATCAGCATGACATGATGTTAATCCTTGTCAAAAATTGTTTTGATTCGACGTTAAACATGGCTGCCAGTGGCCATCTTTGTTTACATAGAGTTATATAGTAAAAACTTGTAGCGACTACTCCTCTGAAACTACTTGGCGGATTTTCATGAAACTTTACAGGAATGTTGCTCTTGATGTCTCATAGATCCTAGCAAAATTTCAGGTCGGCCAGAAATACAAGATGGCCACCACAGCTAAAAATAGATTTTTAAAAAATAAGTTTGTAGCGACTACTTCTTGAAAACTATAAGTGATATTGATATGGGACTTTTTCTAAAATGATCAGCATGACATGGTGTTGATCCTAGTCAAACATTATTTTGATTCGATGTTAAACATGGCTGCCAGTGGCCATCTTTGTTTACATAGAGTTATATAGTAAACACTTGTAGCGACTACTTCTATGGAACTACTTGACGGATGTTCATGAAACTTCACAGGAATGTTGCTCTTGATGTCTAGTTGATCCTAGAAAAATTTCAGGCTGGCCGCAAATTCAAGATGGCCGCCACAGCTAAAAAATAGATTTAAAATAAATAAATTTGTAACGACTACTTCTTGAACTGTAAGTGATATTGATATTGGACGTTTTCTAAAATGATCAGCATGACATGATGTTAATCCTTGTCAAAAATTGTTTTGATTCGACGTTAAACATGGCTGCCAGTGGCCATCTTTGTTTACATAGAGTTATATAGTAAAAACTTGTAGCGACTACTCCTCTGAAACTACTTGGCGGATTTTCATGAAACTTTACAGGAATGTTGCTCTTGATGTCTCATAGATCCTAGCAAAATTTCAGGTCGGCCAGAAATACAAGATGGCCACCACAGCTAAAAATAGATTTTTAAAAAATAAGTTTGTAGCGACTACTTCTTGAAAACTATAAGTGATATTGATATGGGACTTTTTCTAAAATGATCAGCATGACATGGTGTTGATCCTAGTCAAACATTATTTTGATTCGATGTTAAACATGGCTGCCAGTGGCCATCTTTGTTTACATAGAGTTATATAGTAAACACTTGTAGCGACTACTTCTATGGAACTACTTGACGGATGTTCATGAAACTTCACAGGAATGTTGCTCTTGATGTCTAGTTGATCCTAGAAAAATTTCAGGCTGGCCGCAAATTCAAGATGGCCGCCACAGCTAAAAAACAGATTTAAAATAAATAAATTTGTAACGACTACTTCTTGAACTGTAAGTGATATTGATATTGGACGTTTTCTAAAATGATCAGCATGACATGATGTTAATCCTTGTCAAAAATTGTTTTGATTCGACGTTAAACATGGCTGCCAGTGGCCATCTTTGTTTACATAGAGTTATATAGTAAAAACTTGTAGCGACTACTCCTCTAAAACTACCTGGCGGATTTTCATGAAACTTTACAGGAATGTTGCTCTTGATGTCTAATAGATCCTAGCAAAATTTCAGGTCGGCCAAAAATACAAGATGGCCACCACAGCTAAAAATAGATTTTTTAAAAAATAAGTTTGTAGCGACTACTTCTTGAAAACTATAAGTGATATTGATATGGGACTTTTTCTAAAATGATCAGCATGACATGGTGTTGATCCTAGTCAAACATTATTTTGATTCGATGTTAAACATGGCTGCCAGTGGCCATCTTTGTTTACATAGAGTTATATAGTAAACACTTGTAGCGACTACTTCTCTGAAACCACTTAACGGATGTTCATGAAACTTCACAGGAATGTTGCTCTTGATGTCTAATAGATCCTAGCAAAATTTCAGGTCGGCCAGAAATACAAGATGGCCACCACAGCTAAAAATAGATTTTTTAAAAAATAAGTTTGTAGCGACTACTTCTTGAAAACTATAAGTGATATTGATATGGGACTTTTTCTAAAATGATCAGCATGACATGGTGTTGATCCTAGTCAAACATTATTTTGATTCGATGTTAAACATGGCTGCCAGTGGCCATCTTTGTTTACATAGAGTTATATAGTAAACACTTGTAGCGACTACTCCTCTGAAACCACTTAACGGATGTTCATGAAACTTCACAGGAATGTTTCTCTTGATGTCTAGTTGATCCTAGAAATTTTTTAGGCTGGCCGGAAATTCAAGATGGCCGCCACAGCTAAAAATAGATTTAAAATAAATAAATTTGTAACGACTACTTCTTGAAAACTGTAAGTGATATTGATGTGGGACGTTTTCTAAAATGATCAGCATGACATGATGTTGATTCTTGTCGAAATTTATTTCAATGCGACTTTAAACATGACCGCTAGCGGACATCTTTGTTTACATAGATTTATATAGTAAAAACTTGTAGCGACTACTCCTCTGAAACTACTTGACGATTTTTTATGAAACTTCACAGGAATGTTGCTCTTGATGTCTAATTGATCCCAGAATTTTTTTAAGTCGGCCGGAAATTCAAGATGGCAGCCATGGCTATAAATAGATTTTCAAGATACAAGTTTGTAGCGACTACTTCTTGAAAACTATAAGCGATATTGAAATGGGACTTTTTCTAAAATGATCAGCATGACATGATGTTGATCCTTGTCAAAAATCGTTTTGACTCGACGTTAAACATGGCTGTCAGCGGCCATCTTTGTTTACATAGAGTTATATAATGAAAACTTGTAGCGACTACTTCTCTGAAACTACTAGACGGATTTTCATGAAACTTCACAGGAATGTTGCTCTTGATGTCTAATTGATCCTAGAAAAAATTCAGGTCGGCCGGAAATTCAAGATGGCCGCCACGGCTAAAAATAAAACAGGTTTGTAGCGACTACTTCCTGAAATCTAAATCAATCAGTAGAGCTTCAAGGTCATTGACCTCTTGTTTATCTAAGGTATTATATACACGTGGGCTGTTTTATATAAACAATATAAACTTTTAATTCAGTAAATAAACACGGTTCATTTTGAATATAATTGCTGATGATGAACTATTGCATCACTGATGATATGTCATGTACTATACTATGCGAAACACGTACATGTGTTTTCATGTGTTTTATTGTATAAATATGTAAATGTTCATGAACACTTTCGGTGATATTTCCGTAACTGAAACCATACCGTTTTCTGCAAGGTTTACTTCATCAAATAGTAAACATGTCGAAATGACTGCTCAGTGCAGATTAAACCAGATACTAGTATTGTTAGCATGTCCTAAAATAGTTTTTTCCCACAACAACGATCGTTTTTACGGTAATTTCATTATCAGTTAAAAAACATATGAACACAAAATACAGTCATTATTGCACATACGGCATGACACAACCCGATATTTATAATCTGATGTGGATATTAGGACACTTGAAATAGAACCTGGACGGATAGTTTTCTCGCACACTCCTTAAAGTCCTTTAAAAATTAAAAGACATGGTACAAGACTAAAAATAATTGATAACCAATGCACATCGTTAGTTTTAGTGTCTATCTGTGTTCAGTATCAGAACCTTAAGAGCCAAATACTGTTTAAAAATAACGAGAAAAGTTTAGCTCTTGCGTGGACTATACAAGTCCATAAATGGGATGACCGGACACTTCTTGGGGTAGCGAACTGTGCAACTGGTGTAAATAGTCAGTGATTTTCTGAAGGACAACACCTTTTTCACCCACATGTCTTTCTTCGGACAGTATTTGCACATTGTGCTCTCGTGGTCCAGCGGTCCATCCTTTCTTACGCCCCCAATAATAAACACTTTTTTGTTTCTTTCAAATATCGCGAAGTGCTTCCGGCGAAAAGGTTGCTGTGCGCAAAGTTCCGATTCACCAGTCGATGGGTCGAATTTGATCATATGACCTTGCCCTGTTGCGTAGAACACTTTGTCGTTGGCGACGACAGCTTGACCTCCAGCGCACTGACACGGAAGGTCACTGAGTCGGGTTACTCGATTGGTTCGCGTATCGAGACATTGTACACAGTTCACGCAGCCTAGTTTAGATTTTCCTCCAAAGATATAAATATTGTGATCAAAAACGACAAAAGCAGCAGAATGGACGGCATATTGAAGCTTGGCAACGGTCGTGATATGGTTATTTTTAGGTGTATACATTTCGACGCAGTCACATTCCCGACTTCCAATAATGTAAACGTTGTTATCAACAGATGCCATCACGTGGTTAGTGCGCGCGCATTTGAGCTTTGAACACTCCGACCATTTGTTTAGAATAACGTCGTACTTCCACATGACGTGCGATGATTTCCCACTTCCGCCGGAAATAAGGACGTATGGACTACCGTCAATTAGTGGCGAGCATGAGGCAAACCCATCACCGAATTTATTCACTTTGCTCACTTTTGGCTGTAATATTTCATATCTGTTTTCCAAATTCATGATCATAACTGCTCTTTTTGAGACATCGTCATTTGCTTTTAAAAACAAAATGGCGTATTTCGGAGACGTGTCCTTACCTTCAGCGAATGCCATTAACGAGGATGAAATTCTTGCATCATCGATATCGTTCGCATGTAGAACTTCAAGACAGCATTCGCACATCCCGGATAATGTAACGGTTTGTCGACTGCTCTTTTTCAGTTTTAAAAATAAAAGACACGCGTTCGATAAAGATTTGTTATGAAGAAATGTTGCTATGTGAAAGTAGTGATGAAATTTCTCTTCTGTGATTCTCAACACGTCTGCGTCCCCTCTACTGAGATAATCAGTAATTTCGCCTCTGATGTCGTCTGGTACTCCATTTAAATAGTCAACAATATTTGTTTTCTTTCCTTGTTGAAAATCAATCACTTCATCGTTACCGATTTCATTTTGGAAATCTCGAAGCTCCACATTCTTTGCCATGTCAGGAACAGACGGATACAGTACTTGTCTGGTTATAGCTGGAGCAGGCGGACACAACATGTGTCTGGTTATAGTTGGAGCAGACGGACACGACACTTGTCGTCTGCACAATGCTTTACTCCAGGCATGCGAGTTGGCAGACACGCCCAGTCTACCTCCAACTGCACGTTGGTACTCCGTTCCACTCAACATTGCATTCGTTCTGAAACAGAGAGGGAGATGGTGACTTGTAATTTAATGAATCAGTCCAACTCGAATACATTACAGGGACTGGATGCGATTTGAAGAATTAGTACTATGTATTTAACTTCAAATCCAGATAAAACAAAATGAGATGTAAAATTAGTCAGTTTTATTTAAAACGTGCACTAAATGTCATTTTTTTTCAATAACTCATCATAATAATACATAAATAACTCGCCGACTAACCGTACGACGGCGAGTTTTCACACCAACTATTTCGATAACAATAATTCAACAGAAATGAATAACTGCTTAATTAAGAACATCTTCGCATGTTATATGAAACGCAATCACGTAATGATGTTTAATTTTGTATATTTAACTGACATACATAATTGTTCCAAACACCATTAGTCCCTTTAATCAAAATAAACCGCCAAAATGCTATGTTAACCGTTGTATTATCATTTAAAATTTGAATTGTTCGTTAAGAACGCCACCGCAATGTTTGCTTTGGTATCAGACAGCTCAAATAGGCTTGATCAATTTCCGCATTTGAAGTGTAATTTTATCTAATTTACAACATTCCTTAAAATAGAGCATACTCTTGATGTGAAAAGCAATATTTTACATTGCCAAGCGACTCTACCCAGAAATGTGCAATATTTAAATTTATTGCAAAAACTAAAAACTACTTTCCCTCCATTTTAAGATAAATAAACACCTGCGCTTTCAATCTATTAATGTACAGACATTCACGGGTTACGTGTGTCTTTTGAGCGCGTATGTTAATTCACAAGAAACACGTCTTTTAAATTTAAATCTAAAAGCGTAGAATTGTACCTTAATCAATAGCAATCATATCCGGTTAAAAAAGGAAGTTTATTCATTATGCTTTCACGAAAAAGTTCGATTGTCAAAACAATATATACAATAGTATTACAAAAACAATATTTTATAATAAAACCAACAAAAAATAAAAGAAACACTTGGCTTTACGTGCATGTGTACCGTGCCATTGTTGACTTTTTTAACAATAGTATGGCAGGAATTGTATAAAAAGCAATATAAAAAACTAGTAAATGAGTCCATGAGACACGCATGCCCCGATTTAACACTGTCAGTCATACACAAATTCAATAAAGTGTGTGGTATTCTCACAATACTGTAAGCGTGTGTGAAGTTTGAAAACTGTATGGCTGTTGGAATCTGAGCAGTGGCGGACGGACCAGACGGACGGATAAGGGTAACACTGTATGTCCCCTCACCATTTTTAGGCCCCATATTTATACATATTTCAGAAGAAACGTAGTCTCGAGTCATTGTCACGTGACAATCTTATAATATACTGAAAGAGAAACGCATAATCAAAAAAAATGCCTATACTACACTATTATATACACATACTTCCACGTAATATTCCAGAATATATCTCAACGTGTTGTGTACAAAGAGGGGCTACACCTAATTACAGAAAGGACAATTCATGTAGTAGACCTTTTTAATCAAAGTATACTTTTTACACGAAATTCACCAAATGTTGAAGTTTCGCTTGAAAAAGTCAAGCCATTTCAGTATTGTGTTTAATGTTAGTTATTGCAACGTTTTTACGCATATGTTTTGCTCACCTGCATGAGCCAAAATGCATCTTCTGTCGTTAATGAAAATTTAAAGGGGTAACCATTGGTGTTTTCGGAGCTGTTTAAACTTCTTTCCGAAAGGGACAGGCCTAATGTCGCTCTATATCATTCGATTAGTAGTAGCATATTAAACATTACGATATATAGCGGAAATATTATGCGTTTTTTTTTCCTTTCAGTATATATGCATACTTATATACTACTCTAGCATGTATTACAGGGACACATTATTCGGGGGGGGGGGGGGGGGGGAACTCTCGGCGACCCTAACTTTTCTACATAACTTGCACTTTTGTAAAAAAAATAAAAAAAATATAATACTAAATAAAGAAGATAAAATAATGATATCAATATTACTAGGCAAATTGTGTTTAATGTTACTAATCGTGTAAGTCAAAATGATAATATATTAATAAACGGATTGGCATCTCAATCAGCGCATTGTTTTAATATATAATTTATATAAATAAACAAACAAAATATTGTTCATATATAATGAAGGAATTTCTGAAACACTATTTGATTTCAATGCATGTATTTATTATATCGGTCAAATCTAAAGTAAGTGAGCATTGTTCAAATAGGGACACACAGCAATCTTGACTTTTTGTCAGCATTACAATTACCGTCTCGATTTATTAATCCAGTTATCATTTAACGATCAACGTTAACGTTTTTACAGTTTTCATTTTTTCTTCCCTATGCTATCCATATGTTTTTTACTATATTATTGGTGGCAATATAATCAATATTTATAGCCCCCCAAGAATATAGATTGTCCTTTATATGCTTAGTGAATGAAGTCCTTAAACAAGTATATAGTATTAGCCTTCGCATGATTTGGCTTTTTTTTTTACGATAAACTAAACTGAAGAGCGATATCTAATATTAAAGGTCTATTGATAATTTTTGGAAAGCACTTTTTTACACGTTTTCTTATCCCTTATTTGCCTAATTCACCTTTGCTAAATTAAATATTAGAACATATTATTTCTAAAATGATAATAGAAAGAGTCAAAAGGGGGAATAATGAAAATATATGGACAAAGAACAATCGAATTAATATGGTCAAATTATAGCAAGACTATACCAATATTTAGATAGAAAGCATGTACTGATCACATCGATAAAATTTAAATAGGTTCACATGTAGTTACTAAAGCATATAAAATCACTACAAACCTTTAAATTATATCGTTTCCAAATTAAAATCCTTTGTTCCAACTGTGTCTTTGTATGATCATCTAAAAAACGGTATTTAAGCATCTGCCATTACACCACGTGAAATACCCGTCCTGCAAAACCTTGATTTTAATGTCATAACGGTTGCGGTCGAATTTTTATACCGGTACGATCAATAAACGCCTGTAAATACAAACTAAAGCGCGTTTTCTTAAAATAGCCCCCATTATTCAAAATATCGGAAAAAATACCTTTTATTTCCCTCCAATTCGTTAATAGGTTCCAAGTGTGTTTTCGTTTTACAGATCCATCGCTTTCTATTCAGGTACACAAGGTCTCCCGTTGTAAAGGCGCACACGGCCAATCTTAACCATTAACGGGACAAACGGTAATTTTATTTTTTTTAAAAACTCACGGCGGCCCAGCCTAGTTTACCTGCATGACTTACATTTGTTCAATCATTAATAATTAATTATTATAGAATAGAATTAGGCAATTTGTATATCATTATTTTTGATATTATTTCACCAATAATATATTAAACTTATAGTATAATAAGACGAAATAGTTGAATAGATCTGCTTAATTAATTTAAATGTTTAATCAGGTATAAAGTAATCTGATACTGGATAATCATATAAATCGAGACACCCCATTCAAAACTTCAAGAGTGGCCTGTGTACCTATTAAAACTAGGGACCTCGGTTGTGTAATCCAGTATCGTTTTGACTGCTTGCATAATAATATAAAATAATAAAAGGTCATTCAATATTGCGGGTAAGGTTTCAAGTTTTCCTTCGTTAAATATACTCAGCCAAAATAGAAAACGTCCCTCTTTTAAGTTGGTGATTAGCAATAGGGATGACTTTGTTACAAGTTTACACCAAAAACTAGATAACATTTCATCATTTTATACTTATCACTCAGTCATTCTGATCAATATTAATAAAATCAACAACACAAAGTTTGGTCTGTTGCTGCTAAAACATGTTTTAATCAAAATTGCGAAATCACTATATTTTTTAATAAAAGGGAGGTAATCGGAAAATATTTCTATTTTTTGCTCAGTATAGGTTTAAAAATAAAAACAGGTTACAATATGATATAGCATACTCTTATTGCAAAAACACATTTGCTTTGTCTATTACAAAAAATTGACACCGTGTGTGCCCAGGGTAAAATACAACCCACTCATTTGTTATTGCCTCATTCAGGGCCTGCTCATCAAGGCCTTTAATCATGACACCGCCTCCCCGTTTTGGTTGCCGGGGTAGAATACAAACCATTGCAAAACACACCGTCACATGCAAAGGGGTAGGACCCCCACATTTCATATTTCATTTTGTCATTTTTTGTTCATGTCATTAAGGTCTTCATCATGACCCCTGCATTGTTTTCAGGTGCCATCTCGCTCAAATCACTAAGGACAGTGGCAGAAAACAATAAACGTGCTCTAGCGGTCTAAAATAGAATTTGCAGCAACGCTGCAAGTACAGGGTGAGAAAGTTCCTAGGCCCATTCTCCATATTGTTATCTCCGATTGTACAATGGAGGATGAACAACTGGCAATGTCCATGCCCCTGTTTAGGCGCCATATAACATTCATGTGTTGGTGAGCGCTAAACCCCAATTCAATTCAATTCATGACACCGCGTATGCAAACGTGGTAACGTGGCTCCATCGTAAATGGGTGTGTCTACTGTAGAATTTTGCAGCAAATCTGCAGTTCTGCAGGTACGGATTTTCTAGCCCCCATTCTCCATATTTTATCTTGATGGAAATGGAGGATGGAGCCTGCCCATGTTCATCCTGTTAGGCCACCATATAACCTTTCATGGTGTTGGTGCCCCTTAAAACTCAATTCAATTCAAATAAAATGATATGCACGCGTAAATGCAACTGATTGTGTTTCTATGTTTACATACATATGTGGATAACTGTGTATTTGTCACTTATACCTTATTTTCAAAGTAATTTTTATTGATTTTTCTAGTCAATCTTGAGGCAAAGCCGCTGTTAAGCCCTGTGGTTTAGAATGGTGTTAGAGACGCGTACAACCCGCAATCTTTTTGTTGACAGAGTTGTACATCTTACCTGTGATGGCATATCATATATCTGTCCATCTTTTCCGAAACATAACATAGACATAAATATGAACCGCTCAAGGGTATCATTGAAACTTGCTACACTTTAAAAGTGACGTTGAGTCCGAACCTTTTGGCCAATTAAACAGTTTTTCTATATGTC